>PVIR01021752.1:0-29056 GCA_004026965.1 Petromus typicus
CCCACCAACAGTGGAGAAGGGTTCCTTCTTCTCCGCAGCCTCGCCAACATTTGCCGTTGGCTGATTCTGAGATGGCAGCCATTCTATGTGGAGTGAGATGAAATCTCAATGTTGTTTTCATCTGCATCTCTCGAATGACTAATGATGTTGAGCATTTCTTCATATGCTTCTTAGCTGCTCTTACTTCTTTCTCTGAAAATTATCTGTTCATTTCAGATGCCCATATTTGAATTGGGTCTTTAAATTTGGTTGGGCTGATTTTTTTGAACTCTTTATATATTCTAGATAGTAGTCCTTTATCTGAGGAACAGCTGGCAAAGATTTTTTGCCACACTGTTGGTTGCCTTTTTGCTTCATTGGTGGTTTCTTTTGCTGTGCAGAAGCTTTTTAAAAGAATGAGGTCACATTTGCTGATTTCTTCTGCCAATTCCTGTGCTACAGAGGTTTTGTTCTAGAAGTCCACATCTTCTTTATTCAGTCTCCAGTTGATGGACATTTGGTTGTTTCCAAGATTTAGCAATCATAAATTGAACTCCTATAAACATGGATGCACATATGTTTTTGAGATATGAATCTTTAATTCTTTTGTGTATATATCTAGCAGAGGAAAGGCCGGGTCAAATGGAACCACTAACCTAGTTTTTTGAGAAACTTCTACAGTGATCTTCACAGAAGTTGTATGAAATTACACTCTCACCAATAGTGGAGAAGGGTTCTTTTTTCTCCACAGCCTCTCTATTTGTTGCTGGCTAATTCTGAGATAGCAGCCATTCTTTGTGGAGTGAGATGAAATCTCAGTGTTGTTTTCATATGCATCTTTCAAATAACCAATGATGTTGATCATTTCTTCATATACTTCTTAGCTGCTTTTACTTCTTCCTCTGAAAAGGTTTGTTCATTTCAGATCCCTATTTTTAAATTGGGTCTTTACATATTGGTGGTCTGATTTTTTAAGCTCCTTATATATTCTACATAGTAGCCCTTTGTCTGAGAAAGAGCTGGTAAAGATTCTTTCCCATATTGTTGGTTGTCTTTATGTTCTGTTGTGGTTTCTTTTACTGTACAGAAGCTTTTTAATAGAATGAGATTCCAGTAGTTGATTTACCAGTTCTCATGCTATAGAGATTATTTTCATGAAGACTTTCCCTAAGCAGTATCTTCAATAGTTTTATCTAACCTGTTTTGCAGCAGGTTTAGTGTCCCTGTTTTAATATTTAGGTCTCTATTACACTTTGATTTTAGCTTGGTACATAGTGAGAGATAAGTCTAGCTTTATTCTTTGGCATGTTAAAGCCCAATTTTTCCATCACCATTTGCGGATGATTTTTGGCTTCACTGAGGCTTTTTGGCTCCTCTGTGAAAGATGAGGTGACTCAGTGTATCTGGAGCTGTTTCTGGGTTTTCTACTTTGCTCCACTGATTCTCAGGTCTATTACTTTGCCAGTACCATGCAGTTTTCATCGCAGTGGCTTTGTAGTATAATATCAAGTTTGGGATCATAATAACCCCCACCATGTCTTTGTTGCTAAGAATTGCTTTTGCTATTCTAGGTCCTTTGTGGTTCCAGATTAATATTTGGATTTTTTTCTCTAGATATGTGAAATATGTTTGGATTTGAATTGGGATTGCACTGAATCTACATAGTAGTTGTGGGAATATAGCCATTTTGATAATATTGATTCTTCCTACCCTGGAACAAAGATGTCTATTCATTTTCTGATATCTTCTATTTTCTTTACCAGAGGGCTATAGTTTTCAGAGTAGAGGTGTTTCACCTCTTTTGTTAAATTGATTCCTTGATATTTCATTTTTTGGGATGCTATTATGGAGGGGATTGATTCCCCAATTTCTCACTCAGTGAGTCTGGTGTTTTTGCATACAAAGACTATTGAATTTTGAGCATTGACTTTGTATCCAGCTATGCTACTAAAATTGGCAATTACGTCTAGAAGTTTATTGGTTGAGTTTTTATGATCCTCTATTTGCATTTCTAAGAACATGGATTTGAGCCTTTTTCTTCCTTTGTTTGATAAGGTTGGCTCAGGTTCTGTGAATGTGTATCCTTTCAAAGAACCAACTCTTCAATTCATTGATTTTTTATATCATCCCCTTAGTCTCCATTTCATTAATTTCTGCTCTGATCCTTATAATTTTTTTGCCTAGTACAAGCTTCGAGTTTGTCTTGCTCCTCTTTTTCTAATAGCTTGAGCATTAGATTGTTTCAGCATTAGATTGTTTCAGCATTAGATTTAGTTGAGCTTGCTGTGTTTTTCTGGTGCAGGCTTTCATTGCTATGAATTTTCCTCATAGAACTGATTTCAGTGTGTCCCATAAATTCCTGTATGTTGTCCTGGGGTTATTATTTAATTGTAAAAACTGTTTAATTTTTTCTGCTACCCATTGGTTGGTCAGCAGAGTGTTATTCAGTTTCTATGTGTTTTTGAGGATCCTAGAATTTCTTTTGCTACTCAGCTCCAATTTCAAGGCACTATGGTTTGCCAATATACAGGGGATGACTTCAATTCCTTTGTATTTACTTATCTGTTCAATGAACTAGCACATGGTTTATTTTGGATAATGATCCATGAGCAGTTGAGAAGAATGTAAATTCTAACTCTGTTGTGTGAAATACTCTGTAGGTATCTATTAAGTCCATCTGTTGAAGAGTTTGGTTTAACTCAAGTATTTCCTTATTGATTTTCTGTCCAATTGATCTGTCTCTTTGTGACATCAGGCTATTGAGGTGCCCTACTATAGTACAATTGGTGATTATCTGGATTTTCATGTCCAGTAATATTTGTTTATATAGTTGGGTGCATTAGAACTTGGTATATAAATATTTAAGATTGTTATTTCTTTGTCTTGGGTTGTTCCCTATATGAGAAGATAGCGACCTTCTTTGTCTCTCTCAGTTTTGGCTTGAAATATATTTTTGCCTGCAAATAAGACAGCCATTCTTGCTTTTTTGCAGTTTTCTCTCTCATGGAGGATGGTTTTCCATCCCCTTATTTTCAATGTATGGTTTTATTTCTCAATTAGATGTGTTTCTTGTTTGCAGCAGATTGTAGGATGTTGCTTTTTGATCCATTCTGCCAGTGTGTGTCTCTTCATTGGTGCATTGAGTCCATTGACATTAATAGTTATAACTGATATAGGCAGTTTTAGTGTTGTCATGTTTTCCTGTTCTTGGCTTTTTATTCTTTGCTTTGCCCTTTTCCCATCAGTTTCTTCTTTGGCCCAATGGGTTGACTCTATTTAGTCTCACAGGTTTGTAACTTTATTTTTCTCTAAGATATTCTTTAGAATGTTTTGGAGTGAAGGTTTTGTATTTGTGAAGTATTTAATTTGTTCTTTTTCATGCAAGTATCTTATTCACTGTTCTATTTTGAAGAATAGTTTTGCAGGATATATCAGTCTGGGATAGAAGTTGTTTTCCTCCCAAGTTTCAAACATTTTTTTCCAGGCTCTTCTTGCATTCAGTGTTTTGATTGAAAAGTTTTCTGTGATACTCATGGGCTTCCCTTTGTATGTAATTATTTTCTTTCATCTGGTTGTTTTCAGTATTTTATTCTTTTTTTGAATATCTGGAACCTTTATAATTATATGTCTATGTGTAGATTCATTATCATTTAGAGTTCTATATGCTTCATATATTTGTATGTCCAGTTCTTATCCTTTTCCTGTGAAGTTTTCAGCTATTATCTCTGTGAACAGGTTTTTTTTTTTTTTTTTTTTTTTTTTTTTTTTTTTTTTTTTTTTTTTTTTTTTTTTTTTTTTTTTTTTTTTTTTTTTTTTTTTTTTTTTTTTTTTTTTTTTTTTTTTTTTTTTTTTTTTTTTTTTTTTTTTTTTTTTTTTTTTTTTTTTTTTTTTTTTTCTTTGTATTATGTCCTTCTTCCTGAATGACTCCAATAAATCTTTTGTTTTTCTTCTTCAAATTGTCTAGGAGCTGTTGGATTGATTTCCCATTTTTCATAAATTATACCTTCCCTGTTCACTTGCAATGATCCTGTCTTCTATGTTTGAAATCAGGGCTTCTGCCATATTCATTCTATTGCACAAACTTTTGCTTTCTTTCTTGATTGCCTGAACTTATACTTGTAGCTATTTAAAAGGTTCCATTGCTCTTGCTATGTTTTATTTTATCAGCTCCCTAATTTCCTCTTTAGCTTTATTCATCATATTGTTAATTATATATAGTATCTATATTTTCATCTCAAAGATCAATCCTGATTGCTATTTTACTTGATCTGCTTTGGTTACCATCCCAGAGAGTCCTGGTGATTCAGCTTCAGACTTTTTCTTTTCATTTCCCTCCTATATTACCTTGGGATGAATATTTTTGCATCTGAGACTTTGAATTTTTCCTAATCTGTGAATCTTTGTTGCTGCTGTTGGTTTTGGCTTCATATCTGATCTGCTGTCTAGTGATGTTTGTAGCAAGTCTCTTTCTTCCTAATATTCAGGGATCTTAGGATATCAGTATTTCCTGGGTTATTCTTGGGTTGTCAATGGGCCCTAAACAACCCTAGTTGTGGCACACCATAAAAGGCACTCAAATAGAATCAAACAGAATAGTTAGATCACCTTGGTTGAAAAGCACTGAACACCAGAGACCAGCAGAACCCAGCCCCAGGTATAAGTGACTAGTGGTTCCTCTGAGGTTCTGGTAGACCTGGGGATACACCACTTACCTAGAATGTTCCTAGATATCTGCTGCACAGTTGGCATGGAGGCAGGTAGGCCCTGACCCCAGGCAATGGTGATGGGGCTCCTGAGGTTCCAGCAGGCTCGGTGGGTCCCCACTTACATAGAATGTCCCTGGGCTTCTGCTGCATAGTTGGCATGGAGATAGACAGGCCCCAACCTCTGATGCCCATGACTGATGGCTCTGTTTAGATTCCAATGGGCCCAGCAGTACCCTATTTACCTAGAGTGTCCCTGAGTATCGTCACTGTACTTTATTTAAGAGAAGATTTTTAATGATATTTTTAGTTGAAATGATGCTTTTAGAATGGTATTCCAATTCAATAAGACTGAAAACCTTACCGAAAGATGAAACTGAAAGATATAGCAATGAATACAGAGAAATTATCATGTGAAAATCAAGTAATATGAACATCAGTGAACAAAAGGAAAAGCCCTAGAAGTAGCCACACTTTTTGATGTCTTAATGATAGACTTCTAGAGTCTAGAACCGTGAAGTATACTGTTGTATAAACCACCTATTCTGTAACTGCTTGTCTTATCAGCTGTAGAATACTTTAAGGGACCTCTTGCCTACAGCTGGCATCTAAGTTTCACTAGAACATTGTTTTCTGGGTTTCATTTATTGATTGCAGAGTCCTTTTCTTTCTACTGTTCTGGGGCAGGTAGGATTCAAGTAGCAGGCCATAACTATAACTTAATCTACCCCTCAATCCTGCTAATTTAAAGGAAGAAAAATTTGCAAAATTCAGTCTTTAATATTTACATATAGTTTAAATGGTGACTAAATTTCACCATATTCTATCATGTAATCTTTAAAATATAATATTGGAAAATCACATGATCAGTAGTCATTCTCATTATTTAGTCTGAGAAGAGATGTAGATGTAACTTTTAAAGAGAACAACAATGTATGAATTAGAGTAAAATTTTGGTCATTGTCTTTATTTCTTTACAAAATAATTTGGTTGATTGAAGTGAGAGGAAGCATAAAATATTTTCAAATTTCATTTAAGGTTGAGGAATTAATTAAGAAATAATTACATGTGTTCTGCTCTCTCTAATATATCAGTATCTTAAAATTAGCAACCTGTTTTGAGTTGTGTAATCATGAGTAACTCTATCATCTTTTTAAACCTTGAAATGTTATAAAAAATAAAACCCAAAGTTTGATTTCAATGTTTAAACAAACAAACAAAAAGAAAGAAAGAAGTGAATTTTAATCTAGAATGGCCCCCAAACTGGTAAGTTTATAACTAATTGACCATTATAGCTGACTCCCCAGTAGGTGGTGGAATGCAGTTGGAAAAGGCATGTCCTTGTGGGGTTTCCAGGAGAGGGGTGTCTCTCTTAGTATCTTCCACTTGGAATCTTTCTGCTTCCTGCATGCCAGAAGGTGTGTAGCTCTCCTTTACTATGGCCCTGTTCCATGCCATCTCTGGAGCTAACCAACTAACTATTGAAACATTAAGCTCTCTTTTAAATTATATATGTCAGGTAATTAGTCCCAGCAAGGGAAAAGCCCAGTATGTGTTAAGGGACCCTCACATGTGTATGGGAAGCTGAAGCTAGTTCTAACACGATGAATGAAGATGTTTAGAGTCATGTGCTCTTGATTCTGCCTGGTAATAACTGTATACCTGTTAGTTTCCCATTGATATCTTTTCTCAGTAGTATTTTTTTTCATTTTTTAAATCTTTATTGGTACATTAAATATACACATCATGATTGCACTCCATAATGGGGATTTGTACCAGTATAAGACACAATTTAATTCTCATTTTTTCCCATAGCCCTACCCACCCTACCACCCCCCCCATATACATAAAATTTGTTTCCTTACTGCTCGGTCGAAGAGGATGACCACCTCCGATAGAGGAGGACCATTTCTTCAGTCAAGGGTATATGAGTAGCTGCGCTCCCCTGCTAGAACCTCCAAACAAGCTCTCAGTAGTATTTTTAAAAGTTCACAAAAGTGTTTAATTAGATGTGTGGTGGTCTAAATAAATCCTTCTATGTGTGTATTTGTGATCTGTTTGGCAGATCAACATATCTTTAAAAAATTAGATAAATCTCTATCTAATATAATCTAGTCTCAGGAATGGAAGTTTTGTTCATTAGTATATCCTTAGATACAATATTATTTTTTCTATAGTAGATATTCAAATAATAACTGTGAAACAAATGAATGAACAATAATCACACATATGTTACATTTATATTGTTTTTTTAATGTAAAAGCAAATCAAAAAAGTGCATCTGTTGCTCCTGATTCCATCTTCTAAAATGCAATTTTTTTCAAAGTCCTCTTTAATAAATTACCCATTAATCCCATGACAAAAATGGAGGAATTATCTTTAACATCAAGTCTTTATTACATATGTACACGTTATTAAATGGCTAAAAAACTATGTTTACCTTCCACAACATAGACAAATGTTGATATCGCTGGTTGGAGTGTTAGTTTCTCTTGTATGATTATTCAGTAGCATGAACTTTATGCATCACTTGAGATGACCCCTTTGCATTACCTGTATGCAAATGACAGCAGGAGAGAGGAAGTATTAAAGAAACATAGATTTCTAGAAAGGTCCTACATTTCTACCACTTAAACCCCATTTGCAAGAAACAAATACAACTGCTTCTGGAAAACTAAATATTTAACCTTGAGTGTTATTTTCTAATTGTTTTCTGCACTCCGAGTTTCCCTACAAGCAATAGATTGATGAATATTATATGTCATTTCATAAATATATCTAATACATTTTAGGAAACAATACAAATGTAACATATGTGTGTAGCTATTGTTCAACTCATTTATTGGTTTCACAGTTATTGTTTGAATATCTACGATAGAGAAAATACCACAGAATCAAATGATGCATTACTATACAAAGGACAGTTTCTCTTAATGGACCATATTAAGGGATAATGATAAGAAATAAAGAGAAAACACATATACCTTTCATTGTGTGATCATTGTATGAAGGGCCAAGTGTTCAGGGGAGATGTGTTCAAGAGAGTGAAAGGATCCAGCCTGTCTTAGAGGACAGAGAATCCTTCAAGCTATAAAGATTTGTTAATTAGTGGAATCATTGAACCATGTCACTTTCCCTTTTGCGTACTTTCTTCCTATTTCACATTGCCTATCATACACACTGGCTTTTCTTTGCACTTTTGGTTTTTCATACTAGAGCAAAGATATGGTATGTCCACATCTCTGTCCTATTTATTTCACTTAGAAGTATGCCCTCAAGGTAAGGTAAGGTGCATCTACTTGAGTATAAGTGACTCACATTTTATCTTTTTTATGGTAAATAAAATTCCATTATACATATTATGTGTGTGTGTGTGTGTGTGTGTGTGTGTGTGTGTGTGTGTGTGTGTGATCTTTTTTATCCAGTCTCCCGTTCATGGGTATTTGAGCTGTTTCTAAGATTTAACCATCATAATTTCAGCTTCTATAATCATGGATGTACATATATCGCTGCAGTATGATTTTTAAAAATACTTTTGTGTATACACCTAGCAAGCAATTAGCCATATTAAAGAGGACCTTTAGTCCTAATTTTTAAGGACTCTCCACACTGATCTCCACAGTTGTGGTACCAGTCTACATTCCCACTAATAGTTAAAAAGAGTTCCTTTCTCCCCACAACCAGACCAGCACTTGTTCTTGGTTGATTTCATGATAGCAGTCAGTCTTCTGGAGTGAGATGAAATCTCAGTACTGTTTTTATCTGTATTTCTCAAATGACCAGCAATGTTGAACATTTCTTCACATTTCTTCATTGCCTTTGTTTCTTTATCTGAAAAATGTCTGCTCATTTCAGACTCCCCATATTTGAGTTGAGTCTTTATATTAGGGGAGGCTGAGTGTTTAACTTCTTTGTATACTCTAGACAGTAGTCCTTTTTTCTGAGAAACAGGTGATTTTTTCCCCATATGGTAGGTTGTCTTTTCACTCTATTGGTGGTTTCTCTTGCTATGAGAAATATTTTTAGTTAGATAGGGTCCCAATTGTTGAGATTTTTTTTTCTGTTAGTTCCTATGCTGCTGAGGTTTTGTTCATAAAGTCTTTCCACCTAACTGATTTTCCAGAAGGTTTACAGTTTCTGTTTTATTATTTAGGTTTTTAATCCACTTTGATTTTAGTTTGGAGAAAGACATAGATCTAGCTTTAATCTTTGGCAGGTTGAAACTTAATTTTTCCAGCACCATTTGTTAAAGAGTCTATCTTTCTTCTACTGAGAGTGTTTATATCCACCTTCAAAGATGTGGCAGCTTAGTATATATGGAGTTGTTTCTGCATTTTTTAGTCTGTTCCATTGATCTTCAAATTTGTTTCTTTGCCATTACCATGCTGTTTTTATCACAGTGGCTTTGTAGTACATTTTCAAGTTGGAAATTGTGATATACTCCTCAGTGATCTTGTTGCCTAGGATTACTTTCGCTATTCTAGGTCTCCTGTTGTTTCAGGTGAATTTTTGGATTATTTTCTGTAGCTCTGTGAAATATGCTGTTGGGATTTCAATCAGGATTGAACTGAATCAATATGAGTTTTGGTAGAGTGGCCATTTTGACAATATTGGTTCTTTCAACCCAGGAACAAGAAATATTTTTCCATTTTATGATATTCTCCCTTTTTAGAATGTTTTAATCTAGAGATTTCTCAGCTGCTTTGTTATATTTTTCCTAGATATATAATTTTTTTGGATTATATTGTGAAAGGAATTGATTCCCTGATTTTTCTTTCATGGAGTCCATTGTTTTTATATGCAAAGGCTACTGATATCTGAGGTATGCTCCTAAATCTGGCAATTAAGTCTAACAGTATTTCGGCTGAGCTTTTAGGATTGTCTCTGAACAGTTTTATTTATATCTTTTGCACTGTGTTCTGTTTCTTCACTGACTCCATTCACCCTTATGTTATTCTTTTCTGCATTATCTAGAATCTGGTGGATTAATTCCTAATAATTCTTTGTTTTTTATAAACCCTTCTTTCTCTATTCACTGGCTGCAATTCTATCTTCTATGTCTGATATTTGGCCTTCAATTTCATTCATCTTAGTTTTTAAACCTTCATTGGAATTTTTAATAACCTAGAAATCTGTTTGAAGCTTCTTAATAGATTCTGTTACTTTTGCAATCTAAGATTCTATCATATTTCTGATCTCTTCTGTAGCATTATTAATCACATCCTCTACTTTGGACACCATCTCTGTTTTTATCTGAGTAATTATTTCTTATTTCCATTTCTTTAGATCCTCTTTTGATACTTACTTGAGTCATGATGTTTGAGCTTCAGTTTTCTTTGTTTCCATTTTGTGTGGTTTCCTCTGTGGTGATGCTCTTCGTGTTTGGGTTTTTAAATCTCTCTCTCTCTCTCTCTCTCTCTCTATCTCTCTCTCTCTCTCTCTCTCTGATGTTGTTTAATCCAAATCTCTTTATCAGTATTTGGAACTCTTAAGAGATATTAATTTCCTGAATTGTCCTCCTTGTATCTGTAATGTCTCTAAAATGATCTCCGTTCTGGCACATCATGGAAGATACTTAATCAGAATAATTGTATTACCTTACTTGACATAATGCAATCAGTATCATCAACAGGAACAAACACAATACAAGAAATGACAAGCTTTTGCAATTATTCTGATACCTTTAACCTCATAATTACATCTGTGACCATATGTCAAAATTTATAAGAATGATTGCTATCTTGAAATCAATGAATAACAAATGCAGTGGTGCTGTGGAAAGGAGACCTTCTCCACTGTTGGTAGGTATGTAGATTGGTTTATATACTGTGGAGATTCTTTAAAAACTGGGACTTGAGATCCCATTTGACCTTGTTCTTCCCCTGCAAGGTATATACATGAAGGAAGTAAAAGAATCATACTAGATCAATATATGTACATCCATGTTTATAGTGGCTCAGTTTGTAATAGCAAAATCTTAGACACAGTCTAAATGCCCATCAACTAAAGACTGGATAAAGATTTGGTTTTTCTAGGAAATGAAGTATCACTCAACTATAAACAATGATAAATTTGAGTCATTCTTAGTCAAATGGATATACCTTGAGTACATATGCATAAGTGATATATATAGGACACACATGTATAAATACTGTATCTTTCCTCTAGTGTGAAAAGCTAAAGGTGTAAACAAATACAAAAATATATAATATGTAATGTGAAATAGGATAAAATGTGCAAAAGGGAAAGTGAAAGGGCAAGCAGAGGAAAGTAAAGGAGTGAAAGAAAAAATTTATAGTTAAAAAAGGCAACACAGCTTATGTATAAGTGGGTGTCATGATGTAAGGAAGGCAAGGGAAAGGAGAAAGTAAGAATCAAGATGTGTCATGTACCACTACATATTCTCAATACTGAATGTGATCATAACTCTTGGGATCACTTGAGGACTTGTGGCTGCTACACACTTGTTCCAAGAATGCTAGGACCCTGGCTAAAGGTTACTTGTGGAGATGTGTGGGTCATGGTGCTCCCTGTGCTGTTTATCCTGTGATTATACAGGTTCTGTATGTTCAGAATATTTTTGTATTTTCAGTTTAGATATTTACTTGCACTCAGTTAACCTTCCTTTCTCCTTTCCCAAGGCTAGTTATTAGGGCCACCACTTTGGCATGTGCCCTACATAAGCCTGTGTGATTCTAATAAGCTTTGCTATCATCTACTATCAGGTAGTCCTGTCAGTTATGAATTATTAATCATATTAGTTATTAATTGTAAGTTGTTACGATTATTGGCCATCAGCTGGTAATTGGCTATCATTCATCAATTGGCAGAAAGGTTGTCTGTCCACAATCATTCTCTCAGTTCCCTTCCCATCAAGGGAAGAACTCAGCCATAATGAGTGTATAAAATGTACCAATAAAATGAACATTAAAAATGAAGTATCCCGTTTCATTTTATCAATAAAACTTTATATTAATTCCCTGTATTGCACAAATTTTCCAAGAACTAAAGTTTCATTAGTTTGTAAGACTTAAAACTTGAGTCTTAGGTATCTTTTACAGAAATAAACAATTTACTTTTACAAGAACAGTAAAATTCACACTAAATGAAAAGCAACACAAGTATGAAGGGTTGGACATTGATGAGCTACTTCTGGGCTTTGTTTGAATCTGTGAAAGTTCATGACTTCATTGTTTATAATATATTTCACTTGGTTCCTTGATGACTGCCTTTGCATTTTTGTTTTTGTTATGGAAGTGTTATTTTCATTGACATGAAATGATATAATATGTGGATAATCACTTTATAATATGAAATCCAATAATGCTTTTTATTTTTGCAAGGTGATAAAATATGAAAAAGTTAAGATTAACTTGAAAACTTTTAAACAACATCAGAGCCCTGAGTACTGATATGCTCATATTCTCTGCCCCTCCCTCTGACAATCACTACCGTCCTGTCTCTGATATTTTTTTTTCTATTATGGAAAGTTTATATAAAGAGAATAATATAAGAGGTGACATTTTGCATTTAGCTTCTTTGGTTTTTGCACAATTTTTTCAAATTTCAGTAATTCTTTTTATTTTAGAATAATGTTTTTTATATTTTGTTTATTCATTTGCTAGTTATAATATTGAGTATTGAGTTAAAAATAATTTGGATTGGAGCTGGGGATTTAGCTCAGTGTTTCTGGCACCTTTCTTGCAAGCACAAGGACCCGGGTTCAATCCCCGGTAACCACATATCTATACTGGGCGTGGAGACTCATGCCCAGCAGCAATCAGTACCACATACCACAGTGCCAGGAGTGGTGTGGTGGCTCACACCTGTAATCCCAGCACTAGGGAGGCAGAGGCAAGAGTATTGCTGTAATGTGAGTTGGAGGCTGAGATCAGGGCCAGCCTGAACCACAAAGTGAGACCCTGTCTCAAAATCGCATCTTTTCTCTGGTATGAGAAAATAAAGATGTAAATGAGCTCTAGCATTGTATGTTATATATTGTGAAATAGAAAATGCTCAATGTTAAATAGGGTGAAGGGGGAAAATGTTGAGATTGTAATAAAAAAGTAAGGAAACAAATTTTATGTATATGGGGGGTGGTAGGGTGGGTAGAGCTATGGGAAAAAATGAGAATTAAGTTGTGTCTTATACTGGTACAAATCCCCATTATGGAGTGCAATCATGATGTGTATATTTAATGTACCAATAAAGATAAAAAAAATTGGATTGTGTCCAGCTTTTAACTGTTATGAATGACACTGCTCTAAATATTCTTAAACAAATTTCTGGACACACAATTTTAGTTATCTTAGAAATATAGAATTATTAGGTATAATTGGTAGGTCATATGTTAATTACTGGGTCGTACGTTAAGAGTAGAATTACTAGGTCATATGGTAATTGAATGACATTTTATCAACCCAACACTATTTTGCAAGAAAAATATTTCATTTTATGTTCTCTACAGCAAAATAAGTGGGTTCTAATTTTCCTGTGTTTTTGTAAATTCTCATATGTACTTTTTCTTTTTAAAAGTCTAGTCATTTTAGTATTGTGAAATTGTATCTCATTGTGGGTTTAATTATATTTACAGAGTGATCCATGTTATTGAACAACTTCCCAAATGCTATTGGTCATTTCTGTATCTTCCTTGGAGAAATTTCTGTTAAAATCCTTTATGTATTTGAATATAGCTGTTTTTCATCTTTCAAGTGTAAAAAACATCCTTTATATATTTAGCTTAGGTATTAAATTTTATCACATATATAATCTACAATGATTTTCTTCTATTTTTCAGTTCATATTTTCAGTATGTTGTGAATATGCTTCGATCAAAAGTTTCTGATTTTAATGAAGCCCATTTATTTTTATTGTATTATCCATTTATTTTTATTTTATTATCCATTCTTTTAGTGAAAGAGTAAGAATGTATTGATGAGTTTCAACTATTCTGTCCATAGTTTTTCTGAAAATTTTATATCTTTTAATCTCACATATTAATTATCTCCTCTGATTTAATTTTGATATAAAGTCTGAACAGAGGGCACATCTTCATTCGCTTAAATGTCATTACCCAGTTATCCTTTTATTTTTCGTGATTCTTAAATTGGCTGTAATGTTTCTGTTCTTTTTCTTTTTAATTCTTTTTTCCATTTCACTGATATACATGTTGATCCTCACTTAGGAAACTGTTTTTTTTTTTTTTTTTTTTTTTTTTTTTTTTTTTTTTTTTTTTTTTTTTTTTTTTTTTTTTTTTTTTTTTTTTTTTTTTTTTTTTTTTTTTTTTTTTTTTTTTTTTTTTTTTTTTTTTTTTTTTTTTTTTTTTTTTTTTTTTTTTTTTTTTTTTTTTGCAATTGGAGAAGATGAATACTCCAGTATGTTTTCTTTTATATAATGTTTATACCAGTCATTTTTCATAATTTCATATAAATTTGAGTTTACTTTTTTATTTTTGTAAAAGGCCATTAATTTCTGATGAGTAACTCATTAAATTGCTAGATTGCTTTAGGGATATTGTTATTTTACTAGTATTATCTATCAATAGGTATGTGATATTATTTGATTTAAATATATATTCTTCATTTCATTTCTGCAATGGTTCCTAAATTTTTGGGCAATAATTTTTCACATTGATTAAATTTAGCACAGAAAATTCATTCTAGATGTTATTGTAAACAGAATTGCCTGCTTAATTTTCTATTGAAAACCTTTATTAATAATCATCTAGGACACAAGTTAATTTTTCATTTATCTTCCAGTCAGAAAATGTGCTGTGTGCATTTATTAGCTCTAGATATATAATTGTAGATTCTTGGAATTTTTAATATGTAGATTTACATTGTCTGTAAAAAGAAATAATTCAACTACTTTCCTTCTAAATTATATAGCTATTTATTTACTTTTGTTGTCTAATTGTCCTGTATAAGACAGGAGGGAAAGTTTTTAGTAATAGTGGATAAACAAAGATCTATATTTTATTCATTATTTAAGCATATACTTTCACTATTTCCCAGTGGAGTATCATAGTAATCGGTATTTTTTGTTTGTTTGCTTTTTAAGTAAACCTTACATGTGGTCATTAGAAAATCATCTTCTATTTATGTATTACTGAGTGTTCTCAAATACTTTTGGGGATCTACTGAAACTCTCTTATATTACTAGGATAAATATCATTTTGTTATGACCAATAGATTTTTTTTTTTTGAGAAACAATCATGCTTTTGTAGTTCAGACTGGACCCAAGCTCAGTATGTATCCAGGCCAGGCTCAGACTCACAATAATCTTCCTGATTCTGGTGGGGATACAGGTATGAGCCACCATGTCCAGAACTGTGATGTGTGGTACTGATTGCTGGTGGGCATTAGTTTCCATGCCCAGCATTGTTGTATGTGGTTACTGGAGATTGAATTCTGGACCCTTCACTTGAAAGGCAGGTTCTGGAACCACTGAGATAAATGTCTGGCCCTACAAATGAATTGTTAATGTGTTTTTTATTCAGTATACAAATATTTTATGTCTATATTAATAGGAGAACAGATAATAGTTTTTTTAACAGAAGTATTCTTTAAGGATTTAATATGAAATGATGCTACCCTCTTAGAACAAGGTAGAAAATATTCCTGTCTGATCTATTTAATGAAAAATTTGCACAGTATTAATACTGACTCTCTTATAACGTGTCTATACAATTCACAAATAGAATGCATCTGCTTCTTGTGAGCTGCTGGACTTGTGATAATTAAAAGAAAAGCTTTAGTTGTTATAAGCCACTGAAAATTTAAATTTCCTTTTATTTGGTTTGAAAAATTTGTGACTTTTCCTTGACTTCTTTAGTATTTCTTTCTGGTGTCATTTAACTTTACTTTCCCTTCTAAAATTTAACCAAGCTAGAATTTTCTATATATTCGTTTAAAAGAAATAATATTTGGGTCCACACCAGAAGAACACCCAGGGACTGAGGTTAGCAGTGGGCGGCTCAGGAAACATCAACTGCAT
Organism: Petromus typicus; assembly: GCA_004026965.1. NCBI lineage: Eukaryota > Metazoa > Chordata > Mammalia > Rodentia > Petromuridae > Petromus > Petromus typicus. Next base: position 15,679 of record PVIR01021752.1, read on the forward strand.
CACTGAATCTGTGCCAGGGTTGGAGCTTACTGCTCTCCAGGCCCATGCCTAAAAAGCGCTGAGGGACTCAGTTTAGCAGCGGGCAGCTCAGGAAACAGCAACTGCGCCATCAAATCTGCACTGGGATTGGAGATTACTGGCCTCCTGGCCCACGCCAGAAGAGTGCCCAGGGACTGAGGTTAGCAGTGGGTGGCTCGGAAAACAGCGACTGCGCCACCAAATCTGGGCCGTGGTTAGAGCATACTGGCCTGAAGGCCCACACAAGAGGAGCGCCCAGGGACTGAGTTTAGCAGATCAGAGTCTGACTTTCTCCACAGCAACTGCAGAAGCATATCCAGTGACCTTGTACCGCTAAATAGGTGAGCCTATTGGAATATCAGCCCCTATCATTGCAGCTGCACAGGACTTACAGCCTACTGACCTTCAGGCCAACTGCACAAGTGAGCCAGAGACTCTGTATTGGTGAGCAGGCAGGCTCATTGAACCCTCAGGCAGTGCCATTGTAGCAATTCAGGAACCAGAGCCTTCCTGCTTTAAAGCAGATGGGAAAAAGTGATCTGACTGTAATGATTGAGTGCCTCATATGGTGTGCCAGAACTAGGTCCCAATAGAGACTGCAAAGAACAACCCAGGAAACACTGCTATTTTAAGGTTCCTAACTATTAGGAGGAAAGTGACTTGCAACAAACAGCGCCTGAAAACAGGGCACGTCAGAGATGAGGAAACACTCAAAGTCTCAGATACAAAGATCCTCAACTCAACATAACACAGGGGGAAGGGAAATAGAGAAGATTGAAGGCCTGTGTCCAGGATCCTCGGAAATGGTAACCAGAGGAGAGCTAGTAAAATGGAAATCAGAACTGATTTCTGAGATGAAAGCAGAGATATTGGACACTGACAACACTATGATTAATAAAGCTAAGGAGGAAATCATGGAGTTGATAGAATCCAAGATAGCTAAAGCAATGGAACCTTCTAAACACCTACAAGCAGAAGCCCAGGAAATTAAGAAAGAAAATGAAAGTGTGCGCAGTAGGATGAATTTGTCAGAAGACTGAATTTCAGACCTAGAAGGCAGGATCTCAACCAAATGAACTGGAAAGGTATAATCTATGGAAAAAAGCAAGAGATAATGAAAAGTCAATCCAACAGCTCCTACAAGATTCAAAGAAGAATAATATAAGATTGATTGGAGTCACTGAGGAAGCAGGAGATAATTCTAAAGACATCAAAAAGCTATTCAGAGATAATGGCAGAAAACTTCACAGAGAAAGGTAAAGAATTGGACATACAAATATACAAAACATACAGAATGCCACATGCCCATGACATGAAAAAAATCTACACCTAGACATATAATCATAAAAGTCCCAGATATTGGGAAAAAAAATGAAATACTGAAAGCAGCCAGAGAAAAGAAAACAGTTATATTTCAAGGGAAGCCTGTCAAGATCACAGCTGACTTCTCAACTCAAACACTCAATTCAAGAAGAACCTGTAGTGAAGTCTTCCAAGTCCTAAAGGAAAACAACTTCCAACCCAGACTAATGTATCCTGCAAAACTAGCCTTCAAAACTGATGGGGAAATAAGATATTTCCATGACAAAGAACAGCTGAAAAACTTCACAAATATGCAACCTGTGCTCCAAAATATTTTAAAGAATATCTTGGAGAAAAATAAGGAAAGTTACAAATCCATCAGAACTAACCAAGTCAAAGAAACTGATGGGGAAAGGCCAAAAGTAGAATAACATAGCCAAGAACAAGAAAACATGGCAGCACTAAATTTACCTATATCAATGATAATCATTAATGTCAATGGACTCAACATGCCAATTAAGAGATACAAACTAGCAGAGTGGATCAAAAAGCAAGATCCTACAATCTGCTGCGTACAAGAAACACACCTAATTCAGAAAGAAACCCATGCACTGAAAGTAAAGAGATGGAAAACAATACTCCATGCGACTGGAAACAGCAAGAAAGCAGGAGTGGCAATTTTATTTGCAGACAGCATAGACTTCAAACCAAAACTGATAAAGAAAGATAAAGATGGACACTATCTTTTAGTAAAATCCAAGAGACAGAAGTCACAATCTTAAATATCTATGCTCCAAATTCTAATGCACCCAACTATATAAAACAAATATTAACGGACTTGAAAATCCAGATAAATTCCAGTACAATAATAGTAGGGGACCTCAATAACCCACTGTCACAAAGAAAGAGATCGACTGGACAAGAAGTCACTAAGGAAATTCTTGAGATCAACCAGGCTCTTCAGCAAATGGACTTAATAGATGCCTACAGAGTATTTCACCCCACAAAGTCAGAATATACATTCTTCTCAGCTGCTCATGGATCATTCTTCAAAATAGACCACGTGCTCATTCATAAAACAGGATTAAGCAAATAAAACAGGATTAAGTGATTCTTTGCATACTGTCAGACCATAGTGCCCTGAAATTGGAGCTGAATAGCAAAGGAAAGCCCAGGATCTTCACAAACACATGGAAACTGAACAACACTTTGATGACCAACCAATGGGTCACAGAAGAAATTGAGCAGTTCCTACAACTAAATGATAACCCCAGTGCAACTTACAGAAATTTATGCGATACAATGAAAGCAGTTTACTAGGGCAGAAATGAATGCAATAGAAACCAAGAGAATGATTCAAAAAAAATCAATGAATAGAAAAGTTAGTTCTTTGGGAGGATAAACAAAATTGATAGACCCTTAGCCAACCTCATTAAACAAAGGAAGGAAGAGGCTCATATCTATGCTATTAGGAATGAGAACAAATAAATTACTACTGACCCAGAGGAAGTCCAGAGGATAATAAACACCTACTTTGAGAATCTATACTTCAATGAAATGGAAAACGTAGAAGAAATAGATACATTTCTAGGCACATATGAACTCCTAAAGCTGAATAAAGAAGATATAGAAATGTTAAATACCCCAATAATAATCTGAGAAATTGAAAATGTAATTAAAAATTTGCCAACAAAGAAAAGCCCTGGACCTGATGGTTTTACCGCTGAATTCTATAAAACTTTTAAAGAAGAGTGAGTGTCTCTACTTCTGAAAATCTTCAATGAAATTGAAAGGGAAGCAGTGCTCACAAACTCATTCCTGGAAGTAACAATTACCCTGATTCCAAAAGCAGAGAAGGAACTGACCAAAAAAGAGAACTACAGGCCAATATCTCTAATGAATATCAATGCCAAAATCCTCAATAAGATCCTGGCAAACAGAATATAGAGAATTATCAAAAAGATTATACACCCTGACCAAATTGGATTCATGTCAGGGATGCAAGGATGGTTCAACATATGTAAATCAATCAATGTTATACACTATATTAACAGGCTTAATGACAAAAATCATATGGTCATCTCAATTGATGCAGAAAAAGCATTTGACAAAATCTAACACACATTTATGTTCAGAACTCTACAGATGATCGGAATAGATGGTCTGTAGCTCAAACTAATAAAAGCTATCTACAAGAAACCTTCAGCCAGTATCATACTAAATGGTCAAAAATTGAAACCTTTCACACTAAGATCACGAACAAGACAAGGATGTCCTCTCTCACCACCTCTGTTCAATATAGTTCTGGAAATATTAGCCATAGCAATTAGGCAAGAGAAAGAAATAAAAGGAATAAAGATTGGAAAAGAAGAAGCTAAACTGTCATTATTTGCTGACTACATGATACTCTATCTAGAGGATCCTAAAAACTCAATTAAAAAACTGTTGGACCTAATTGCCAATTTTAGCCACGTAGCTGGTTACAAGGTCAACATTCAAAAATCAATAGCTTTCATATACACAAACAGTAGATCTACTGAAATAGAAATTGGAGAGTCAGTCCCTTTCACAATAGCACGCCCAAAAATAAAAAACCTAGGAATCAGTCTAACAAAGGAGGTGAAAAACCTCTACTCTGTGAACTATAGCACTCTGAAAAAGGAGATAGAAGAAGATATCAAAAAACGGAAGGACATACCTTGCTCCTGGGTAGGAAGAACCAATATTGTCAAAATGGCTACACTCCCAAAACTACTCTACACATTCAATGCAATCCCGATTGAAATCCCAACAGCATATTTCACAGATATAGAGAAACAAAATTCAAACTTTCATCTGGAACTACAAAAGACCTAGAAGAGCCAAAGCAGTTCTAAGCAACAGGGACATGCTGGGGTGTATCACAACTCCCAACCTGAAACTATATTATAAAGTCATTGTGATAAAAACTGCATGGTACTGGCAAAGTAACAGACCCAAGGATCAATGGAGTAGACTAGAAGATCCAGAAACTACTCCAGAATCACTGAGCCACCTCATCTTTGACAAAAGAGCCAAAAATCCTCAATGGAGGAAAGATAGCCTCTTTAACAAATGGTGCTGGAAAAAAACTGGGCTTTAACCTGTCAATGACTAAAACTAGATCTAACTCTTTCACCATGTACCAAGCTAAAATCAAAGTGGATAAGAGACCTAAATATTAAAATAGACACTCTAAACCTATTGCAAAACAGGTTAGGTAAAACTCTTGAAGACATTGGCTTAGGGAAACACTTCATGAACAAAACTTTTACAGCACAGGGATTGGCTGAGGAAATCAACAAATGGGACCTCATTCTTTTAAAAAGCTTTTGCACAGCAAAGGAAACCACCAACAGTGCAAACAGGCAACCAGCAATGTGGGAAAAAATCTTTACCAGCTGTTCCTCAGATAAAGGGCTACTATCTAGAATATATAAAGAGCACAAAAAAAATCAGCCTACCCAAATTTAATGACCCAACTCAAAAATGGGCTTCTGAAATGAATAGATATTTTTCAGAGGAAGAAGTAAGAGCAGCTAAGAAGCATATGAAGAAATGCTCAGCATCATTAGTCATTCAAGAGATGCAGATGAAAACAACATTGAGATTTCATCTCACTCCACATAGAATGGCTGCCATTTCAGAATCAGCCAACAGCAAATGTTGGCGAGGCTGCGGAGAAGAAGGAACCCTTCTCCACTGTTGGGCGGACTGTAGACTCATACAACCCCTGTGGAAATCAGTTTGGAGAATCCTCAAAAAGATAGGATTGATAGTCCCATTTGACCTGGCCATTGCCCTGCTAGGTAAATACACACAAGAATTAAAAGACGCATATGACAGTGACATATGTGCACCCATGTTTATAGCAGCCCAATTTGTGATTGCTACATCCTGGCAACAACCCAAATGTCCATCAACTGGAGACTGGATAAAAAAGCTGTGATTCTTCTACAGAATGGCATATTACTCTGCCATAAAAAATGATAAGTTTGAATCATTTCTACTGAAATGGACATACCTTGAGGATATCCTCATAAGTGAAATAAATAGGGCACAGATAGGTACATATTGCATCTTTTCTCTGGTATGAGAAAATAAAGATGTAAATTGTTCCTAGCATTGTATGTTATATATTGTGAAATAGAAAATGCTCAATGTTAAATAGGAAGAAGGGGGAAAATGTTGAGATTGTAGTAAAAAAGTAAGGAAACAAATTTTATGTATACACGGGGAGTGGTAGGGTGGGTAGGGCTATGGGAAAAAATGAGAATTAAATTGTGTCTTATACTGGTACAAATCCCCATTATGGAGTGTAATCATGATGTGTATATTTAATGTACCAGTAAAGATAAAAAAAAAAAAAAAGACTCATATCACAATCACATATGTGCACCCATGTTTATAGCAGCCCAATTTGTGATTGCTACATCTTGGAAACAACCCAAATGTCCATCAACTAGAGACTGGATAAAAAGCTGTGGTTCTTCTACAGGATGGAGTATTACCCTGCCATAAAAAATGATGTTTAAATTATTTATACTTAAATGGACATACCTTGAGGATATCCTCATAAGTTAAATAAATAGGGCGCAGATAGGTACGTATCACATCTTTTCCCTGGTATGAGAAAATAAAGATGTCAATGTGTCCTAGAACTGTATATTATATATTTTAAAATAGAAAATACTCAAAGTAAAACAAGGTGAAGGGGAAAATTAATGATATTATAACAAAAAAGTAAGTAAACAAATTTTATGGACATTAGGGGGGTGGTAGAGTGGGTAGGTCTATGGGAAAAAAAATTAGAATTAAGTTGTTTCTTATACTGGTATAAATCCCCATTATGGAGTGCAATCATGATGTGTGTATGCAATGTATCAATAAAGATAAAATTTTTTTTTTAAAATGAATAATTTTTGCTACTGTTGATTTTTTATCTTCATTGCATTTGTCTATGCTCATCTTATTATTTTCATGTACTGCTGTCTTTGTGCTTAGGTTTTTGTTAAAACCTGAAGGTTTTAATTTAGAGTATTGCAGATATTTCATATTTTTAGTATAGATGTTATTGTTTTAAACTTCACTCAGAGCACTGTTTTTATCACATGTCAAAAATTTTACCTTGGAACATATTTTTCCTCCTTTTCCTTACAATATCCTTTATAAAAATAAACATAATTTTTACAAACAGCATATGGATATTTATTTTAGTCAACTTGTCAATCTTTTCTAAATGGAAAATAGAATTCATTTATCTTTAGTGATGATTTTTTTTAAAGTCATTTCTACTGTGATTTAAATGAAATTATATGATTTATTTCATTTTTCTTTTTAATACTTTCAAATTGTTTTATTTTCTAATCTTTGCTTTACCTTCTGTAATTTCTAATTTGATTTCCTGTTCAGTTATAATTTTTGTATAAGATAGCTATTTTTTAAATCATTACTATGGACCCTACAACGAATACTCTAAATTTCTACTAACCTACTTTATATTGATACTGTTATTTTCAATAGCATAAAATAGTTCTGCCCAACTTTTTACCGTTAATTTTATTGGCATAAATAATAAACTTATAATTCTAAACTTTAAAAACATTACTATTTCATCATATTTGTGTTTCATTACATGGAAAATAAAAGAGTATAATTTGCTCATACTGAGTTTTATGCTTACATTTGCATTTGTCTTCATCAGAGCTTTATTCCTTAGTTAAGGATCCAGTTGCAGAGTGATATCTTTGGCTTATTCATTTATTTTTTAAGACAGATGAGCCAGAAAGAAATCTCCTTGGGGGTTCACATATTTGAAAATATTTTAATGCATTCCTCACTATTGAAGGAATTTTTTCTTCGAAATTATTAAGTGATAGACATACTTTTCCTTTTCATAAAAAAAGTATGCAGTTCCCCTTCTTTCTGGTCTCTATAGCTTCTCATGGAAAATTAAACACATGTGGGATCCGTTGCATATGCCAAGTCACTCCTGTCATATTGTAATGTGTCTTTGTAAGTCACTACGTTTACCATGCATGGAATTCATCAAATTATTTGGAAATTTAGATTCTTCCATTTCACTTGGCAAGTTTTAGTCATTCTTTCTTCAAATAGTCTCCCCTCCCCTGTACCCATAACATAAATGTTGCTGACATTATGCTGCTCCAAGGGCCCCGTAGGCTTTATTTTGTTTATTTGCTTATTTCCCTCACTATTTTTTATTTGTGTGCCTCCTACTAGATAATTCCATTTTCTCCTAGGTGCACTTAGTCAATTCTTTCTCCTACCTCATACAATCTCATGCTGAAAATATTACATGAATTTTTCATATTTACAGTTGTATTTTTAGGCTCAAGAATTTGTTTGATGACTTTTACCTAAAGTACATTTCTTATTAAAATTCCTATTTTTTCATACACCTTTCTGGTGGCTTTTATTTTGTGTCTTTCACTGGCAACATATTTAATGCCATTATCTTAATGTCTTGAGGACAGAAGTTCAATATTTAGCTCTCAGAAGGACAATTTTTCTCTCTCTGTATGTCTGTGTTTGTGTGCTTATCTTTCTGTCTTTGTCAGTTTATGAACAGACTATATCTGTTTCTTTTTATGCATTAATACTTTTAGAAAACCGAACATTTTTAATATTTCACTGTGGCCACAGGATATCAGATTTTTCCCTTTGTAACCAATTATTATTACTTATTTATGAGAGCCACAGTCATTAATTTGCTGAGTGATTTTCATAATCTATTTTTCACCAATTATAATTTTGATACTGTGTGGTAAATAATCTCTGTTTTATTATCTGTAACCTGTTTAAAACTTCACTGGACCGACATTTCTTTTAATGTCTGTAGCTTACAAGAAAAGAAAAAATAAATAAAAATGAAGATTTTCTTTCTCTCTGAATTCACTCAGTTAACCTCATGCAGAGGTAAGAACGATAGCCTGAATAGGTTAAAGACTCATTAACCTGCTAACCTGTGGGAAGACTCCTGAATGAATTATCAGGCAGACTAAAATATGCAACTCTCACTTTTGGGGAACAAAGTCCTTGTTGCCACTTGAAACAGCAATTTGGCTGCCATATAGCTTCTCTATAGCCTGTCAGTTAACCAGTTTGCCATCTTTTGATCTATCCCTCCTTTGGAGGCAATGGCTATTTGGGTAATATAGTAAAAAACATGCATTTCTGGATCTCTTTTTAACTTCAGTTAGTGGGGCTGAAATGAGATGTGGTGAGCATGCTATTCAATCTGCTGACATAGGAACTTTAAGGGCTTTCAGAGGAGAATTTGATCAAAGTGGCCTTGACTTAGTAAAATTCATCCTCAAGAAGTTAACAGAATACTTTGAAAATATTATCAAAGCCCATGCACCATGTGTAAATTTCTTAAGCTCGCTTTATATAAATCTCATTATTCAACATTCCAGTGCGTAACTCAATACTTTGAGATTTGGATGATTATTATTCAATCATGTTTTAATTGAGGAGGAGTAAGATATTTTTACAAATAAACATTAATTATTTTATATTTCCAATATCTGAATAATTTATAATTTGAGGATCACTCAGATCATGATACGTGTTTCTTTTAATTAAACTTGATCAATTTATTATTTTAAAATATACTGTCATCTGTGAAGAATTCTTTAGTCATTCCATTAGAACAGGTTCATCCCCTTTTTTCCCTATTAACTACATCTCAGACAAAATCTTACCTATGTGTTATTCATTTGTTTATTTACTTAGTTATTTATCATTATCCTCAGGAACAAGGGTTAGAAATAGGAAAATGGGAAAAGAAGTAAAAAAGTCAATCACATTTTAAAACTTAATCTTGCCTCCGCACAACTAGGAGTTAATTCATATAAAGAATCACTAGAGAGCTATTTTGAAGAAATATAATTTCCATCTTCAAGAATTTAGACAACATTTTTTCAAAGACAACTCAAGTGAGCATTTCTTCAAACACATGTTCATGGTAGTGCATTTATCAGTCTGAATGAACTCGGCAGCATCAGACATGTCCTAAGCAAAAATATGAAATGTCAACGAAGTGATACTTTTTCTGGGTACTCCTCTGAGAGTTTGATTGTAACAGAAATATTATGGAGGGCCAGGGAGCTAGCTCAGTGGTTCCAGAGCCTATATTTCAAGTGTAAGGGCCTGGGTTCCATCTGCCTGGTAACCACATAACAATACTGGGTGTGTAGACTCACATGGAGCAGCAATCAGTATCGCATTCCACAGTGCCGGGCATGGTGGCTTACACCTGTAATCCCAGCACTTGGGAGGCAGAGGCAGGAGGATTACTGTGATGTGAGTTTGAGGCTGAACTCAAGGCCAGCCTGAACTACAAAGTGAGACCCTGTATCAAAATTTAAAAAAGAAAAAAAGAAATACTGTGGAGCAAGATGGAAGCAATAAGCACTGAACATATCTATTTCCACTGTTTGACTTACACACTGTTCTATCATATAAAGCTCTGTTCATCAAAAAGCCTTCACCGTGGTAGTTAGGGCCCACATCTACAAAGGTCTTAATAGAGGAAGGAATGTGAAATAAGCTGGCATTCCAACAGGCCCACATCAGTCATTCATTTAAATTAGTTCCTTCTACTATCAGTTCCTCTAGATGTTCTCTCTACAATGTCAACACTTGGCAGAGCTAACTTATTTGCTTTGACTTTTTGTCCAAGGACTGAGAGTCATTACTTACTGTATTTCAATATGCCCTTGTTGTGCTTGCCTGTCTTCCTAGTCACTCAGGAAAAAACATGAAGAGATTAATCCAATTAGTTCCATTTGAATTCTTGATTTTTTTTCATTTTTGTAGTAGAAGTATATTTTTAAATTAAAGTCAATTGTTCTATCATTTCTTTGATTGTAGTTCACTGATCAATTACATCCCAAAGAGTATATGATAATCATAATTACAGGTTCAGTGGAGCTCATCATGTATTTCCTTGGAAAAGAAGCCATCCTCTTGACATGTGTATTCCAGTTTGACATGGCCTACATTTCAGTACAAGGTTCATCATTTCCATGAGGAGTAAGGGAAAGATAATGTGAGCACTGAACACAGAATTCTCACTTTTTAGAAACACCACCATAAACAGGATGTTGATAAAACTATGACATCTAGGAGCACACGGAATTTCAGAAGTTGCACCAAATGAGTACTTCTGCTTGTTTTTATCACAGTACTCCATTGTTCCTCTACTTTTGCATACAAATGATGCAGGAAAGGACAGGTGGTCTTTGTAGACAGGTATCATAATTAAAAGAAAATGGTCTTTTGGGCAGGGATAGATTTCTTTTTTTTTTTTTTTTTTTAGGTTTTTTGAGACAGGGTCTCGCTTTGTGGTTCAGGCTGGACCTGAGCTCAACCTCCAACTCACATCACAGCAATCCTCCTGCCTCTGCCTCCCGAGTGCTGGGATTACAGGCGTGAGCCAACACGCCCGGCACTGTGGTATGTGGTACTGGTTGCTGCTGGGCGTGAGTCTCCACACCCAGTATTGTTATGTGGTTACCTGGGAATCGAACCCGGGCCCTTGCGCTTGCAAGACAGGCGCCGGAACCACTGAGCTAACTCCCCGGCCCAGGGATAGATTTCTTTACAATAAATTTTGCTACAGTGGTTATCATTTATGCTATTAGATGGTATAGAGTCATGACTCAATATCTGTGAAAGATGTTCTAGGACATACATCAGTGTCAATGTGCAAGAATGTCCAATGGTTTTCTACAAAATAGCATAGTATTTGTATATAAATACAAATACACCATCTTACATACATCTCTAGATGAATGATAATATCTATATAAATGATGTGTAATCATTAGACCATATTGTTCAGAAAATAGTAACAAGACAAAAGTACCTTATACATTCAATACAGATGTATTTCTTCTTTTGAATATTTTTGATTCATACTTGATATAATCACTGATACAGTCTTGACATGTAAAATAATTCAGTGCTTTACTAGACAATATGCCAGTATGGTAGATGCAGGTACAACACAAGTTCTGATGATTTAGAAAGCACTGTACTCGCTACCTTCCTGTTGCAGGAACAAAACACTATGTATATACAATGTAAGGGGTAAAAGCCTGATTTTGAATCATCATTTCATCTGGCTCCAAAGAAGAAATATTTTCACAGAAGGGAATGGCAGAAGAAAGCTGCTCACCTTATGATAACCAAAAAGCTGAGAGAGAAAGTCTGAAGACAAGTTAGAGGTGGAGGAAGGGTGGAAGGGGGGAGAATATACCCTTCAAAGGCTCACATAAGGACCTACTTCCTCCATCTCGCCCTTAGCTTTATAGCTCATTCAGCTGTAAATTTATGGATAAATTCACTCATTGAAGAATTTAGTGATCTCAGCCCACTCACTTCCTTATGCCTCACCTGTGACTATTCTTGCAGTGGGCATTGAACCTACAACGCATGAGTCTTTGGATAGTCTTTCAAATTTAAACAATACCAAGGACTACTTCAAAATGTTTGGCTCAAGTCCTTAGGGGGATGTTGATGAATGGAACTTTTAGCCAAGATAATAGTTAGTCTTCATAGCAGGAAGACAACTATTTATGGCCAATGGTCCAAACAGAGAAAAAAATCAGAATATTTATTTGTTTCCTGTTCCTTTTTGACAATTATCACTAAGTCAAATACTCCATTAATGAGTAATTATATCACATTTAAGAAATCATAGATTAATATGGTTAATATATATTAAATTTTATTTGCAGATATATGAAAATCACTGTCACTTGAAACTAAAAAAATAATATAAACAGGTTCTCCCCAAAATGACAAAGGACAGAATCTCTCACGAAAGACACATTCTTAGCATCTAAAAAACTTTCTTACTTATATAAATTAAAGAAAGAAAATTCCACTGAAACTTCCTTATCAAAATATTTAAAAAGGCCATATTTTATTTTAGTATGTTCCACTGAATCAGGAATCCGACATATAATAATAAAAAATAAAATCATCTTTATTACATAAATTTAAAGATTATTGACTCATAAGACATAGAGACCTGAGGGCCTAATCAAAGCCAAGTAAAATAAATTATTTTAAAGTATGTCCATGGACAGGTGATGCATTGAATCATTTTTCTAAAAGGAAAGAAAATGAAAAATTTCTTGCCTAAACCATGCCCTACATTGCAAAGAAAATACCTTCATACCTTGACAAAGAATGACTTTGACTGATGAATTCTGCTGTGGTTTACATGCCACTATCTGAGTCCGTCAATCAGATAATATTCCTCAGCTAGCACTGAAATTGGAGTTTCTGGTCTATTGACTTTCTTTTTTAAATACAGTGGTTTGTTTGGATCACTGATGAATGGTGCTTCTCTACTGGTCAATTTGCTAAGCCTGGAAAAGTGATAAATTATGCTTATATCCCTTCATCTCTCTCTGTAATCAATTCTTAGTTTTCACAAAAGTAAAAATACCCAGAGAACATCTTTAAATGCATGAATTATACATGAATACATGCAGGATTTCAACTGAATACCTACTTTGTGTTAGATACTACATTCGATAGATAAAACTGTGAACAAAACTCAAATATAATCTTCAAAAATCATTCCATGTAATATGTGACAAACACTAAATGAGAAACAAAAAAATGAAATATAAAGCAAGATAAAGGACACCCAGAGTAGTGAGATGAATAACAGTTTTACACTCTTAAATTAAGGTAAATCTTATTCAGACAGAGACATAGCAGCAAATCCTTTAAGGATTCTGAGATTACCCTTTGAAAAGCAGAGGAAATCACTAGGATAAAAGATTCTGAGACAAAATCACATCTGACTTATTTGAAAAATAAAAAGATGAAATATTAAAGGAGAGAATAGTAGAATGTGATTGAGGGTGAAAACAAGGAAGTGACAAGTTACTTTTATATTTTATCTAAGATTATTCCAAAAGACCAAAAGATTGACACTGATCCCCATTCAGAGTTTTCAGTGCATGTTCTTTGACCATGTTGCCAGGGCCTC
>PVIR01021753.1:0-10145 GCA_004026965.1 Petromus typicus
TCTTTTTAAGGAAGTAAAAGTAATCAAGTGGCAAAGATTAAAGGAGGAGCCATCACAGGTGTTAACCTGTGAGGAGCACGTCCGTGTTCTGTGAGTGGCGGCGCATGTCCCATCCCAGTTCAAATACATTTTTGAGACGAGTTGGCCACTCTTCTCACAGTGAACATGACAATATGAATATACATAAAGGATAAAAATGTTTCTCTGTCTATAAGATGATAAGAAATAGCCATATCTCCTTTCACCAAACTTTTAATTTTAACAAACGTGTATGTTCCTTTTCTCTAGTCGATTTCTAAAATCAATCACTCTCGGGCTGAACATTTTTAAGTGAATGTGACACTTTGCATGGATCCCAGAAATAAACAAGACGTGCACAGCTTTGTTTATGTTGAGAACCTTCTGCTGAGTGTCGCTTCTATTTATTTACTTTTAAATTATGCCAGATTTTTGCAAATTTGAGTCAGTTTGGGGATCAACTTGAAATTGTAAAGACTGGCTATTTACTTTGCTTGTAATGCCTTGCAGATATGTTAAGATAAGTTTTAAGGGACAGGAGAAGAAGATGCAAAGAAGAAAATATTCAAAATGGACTGAATTATGGAATTAAATGCACCATGCCGAAGCATTTTTATTTTTTCTCATAATTTCTTTTAACATGGCCATTCCCTTTGCTTTCTCCTTCTCTCCAGACTTAAGGTACCATCCCTTCTTTCTCTGAATTGCTCCCAGATTTCCTGACTCAGAAAACACACAGCAAAAGTCTGTAGCACTGAACCTGAGAGAGAATTCAGGAAAGATAGATAAGAAGTGAAAACTTGGCCCAAATAGCCATGTCACTGCATATAAGCTCTTGGGTGCTTCTGATTTGCTCATTATAAAGTATGTAGTGGTATTCACAAACTGATTTCCTCTCCCCGTGTAAAACTTGCATAACTCTGATGGAGTTCAAATAGCTTTTCTAAAGCAGTAGAACAGAACAGTTACACGAAGCAGTGGACCCTGCTAGCTGTCTCCGCAGCAGCATGGACCCTGTCCCTCCTTCCTCCTTCACTGAACTAGCATGAGGCTCAGGTCTTCCCATTTTCCGCCCTGTCCCCTTCCTGGATGGCACCATCTCTATTCCAGATGATGGTAGATCTTACTCAGACTGTGTCCCTCTTGTTCTGAGTATGGTTGGTGTATTGGTGACCAAGTGACCTGAGCCAGCTGGATCAGGGAGGAAGTCAGCAGTAGTGTGATCACTTTTCCTGCTCTGATACATGGAGACCTGGAAGAGTGACTGTGAGGAGACCTGTCTGAGGGGGAGCCTAATGATGGGGTGACTGAGACAGGAAGACCTGCCCTGCCCAGGTCATCTGGACCACCGCTGGTCTCTATGTGTAGTCCTGGAACCCCCAGGACTTTCTAGTTGGACTGATTTCCTCTTCTCTGTAGTGGGTAGAATTCTGACAATGTTTTTATATCTATGTTGAATGATGAAGTTACTTTCCATTCCTGAAGGGCAGACACATCTATATTTCTTCTGTAAATAGAACAGAAGGTGGTAAAAATATTAGCTCTGATTGGATACTGTTAAAACTTTAGACTCTTGAAACTTGGTTTAAAAAGTGTGTGAACCACTTAGTAATATCACTGGATAACACTCGTTTCTTTCTCATCACTATAAGGTAGCCAAAAATCAGGGGAATAGAGTAACCTTATAAATAGAAACACTCTAGAGGAAATGCTATCATATTATCAAGCATTTTGAATAAGCCCCATTGGAAATAGGTGACAAACCCTCCAGCTCTTTCAAGCAAGCTACTATTATCAAATGGTAGCAGTTAACAGAAAAACTCTTGACTTGAACAGCAGTGGGTCTTTCAGAGCAGTAGCCTTCTGAGTTAGAAGTACACTATTATGACCATCCAAAGAGCATTACTGTTTTAATGCTAATTTTGCTAATTTTCAATTTTGCTAATTTTGCTAATTTTCAATTAAATGTAGTGCCTGCTTCAGCTTCGATGAGTTAATGCAATTGAAGTTTTCATACTATTTGCATCCTATTTGAAAATTAGTTCATGTTGGAACCTATTTCAGGTGAAATGAGTGCACTGTAAAAAGAGTTGAAGATAAAATTGAATATGACCTTAATCCTAATTTAGCTGTGATCTTGTGGTATATGATTTCAAAGATGGGATGCGATTTTTTTTACATCTTATTAATATATGAAGCATTTAAAGAAATAACAAGTCCTTAGAAATGTATACCCACATCAACAGTTGCTCAGAATATATTTTGCCACATTGCTCCACCTTAATATATACTGTAAACAACATCGAGATGTGTCCATACCACCCTTCTCCGTTTATTTTCCTTTCCCTCATCTCCCCTCTCCACCCCTCCTTCTCCCTTGAACATTTTCTTCCTATTTCACATTTTCTTCCTATTATACATTATAACTCTCATTCACACTTTCAGCTTCTTAGACCAGAGAAATTATTTGGTATTTATATACGTATGGCCTATTTATTTTGTTTAGGAATATGGCTTCAATGTGTATCCATTTAGCTATAAATATCTCTAGTTTAAGGGGAGGGAATAAGTAGTACTTCATTTTACTTTTTAAAAAAAAACACCTTTTTTTAGTCACTTGTGATGGGCATTTGGGTTGTTTCCAATACTTAGCTATCACAAACTGAACTGCTATAAACATAGGGATGCATATATCACTGTGGTATGATGCTTTTTTAACATCTTTGGTCTTTTGGTGGAGTTTGGGGGTTTTAGCATCACATTATCCACAATGACAATTTATTTTCTATTCTTATCTTTATTTTTTAAATTTCTTTTTCTTGTCTGCTATTGTTGTTTCCAGAACTATATTGACTAGGAGTGGTGATAGTGGACATCATTGTCCTGTTCCTGATTTAAGTGTGAAAGATTTCAGTTTTTGACTCTTTACTATGATGTTGGTTGTTGGTTTTTCACAGATGGCTTTTATCAGGTTCAGATGAAGACCATCTACCCCAATTTCCTATAGGGCTTTCGTTATGAATGGGTGTTGGATCTTGTTGAACACTTTATCTGCATCTACTGAGATGATTGTATGGTTTTTGTCCCTGGCTCTGTTAATATAGTGTGTTAAATTTATTGATTTATGTATATTGAACCAACCTTGCATGAATCCTCCTGGGATGAATCATACTTGATTAGGGTGTATGATCTTCTTGATGATCCTCTGTATTCTTTTGGTCCGTATCTTATTGAAGATTTTTGCATCTCTGTTCATTAGAGAGAATGGCCTGCAGTCCTCTTTTTTCAGTTGGGTCTTTCTGTGCTTTAGGAATCAAGGGAAGCAAGCATGACCTTGGGAGTACTGCTTCCTTTTCAATTTCATTGAAGAGTTTGAGAAATAATGAGATTAGCTTTTCCTGAAATTTCTTGTAGAATTCAGCAGTGAAACTCTCAAGGCCTGGGCTTTACTTTGTTCATAAGTTTTTAATTACATTTTCAATTTCACTGGCTGACATTGGGCTGTTTAGAATTTCTATATCTTCCTGGTTCAAATGTGGTACTTCATACGTGTCTAGGAATCTGTTCATTTCTTCTACATTTTCCATCTTATTGGAGCACAGGTTCTTAAAGTAGGACTTGATAATCCTCTGGATTTCTGCTGGATCAGTTGTAATTTCACCCTTTTCATTTGTAATTGCATGGATTTGACCCTCCCCCCATTTTTAATAAAGTTGGCTAAGAGCTAATCAATTTTATTTAATCTTTCAAAGAACCAGCTCTTTGATTTGTTGGTTTTTTTGTATCATTCTATTAGTATCCATGGTACTGATTTCTCTTCTGATCTCTATGATTTCCTTCCCTTCCCCAAACTTTGAGTTTGTCTTGCTCATCTTTTTCTGTAAGCTTGAGGTTCAGCATTGTTATTTATTAGAGCTTTCTCTGTTTTCCTACTATAAGCATTCAATGCTATGAATTTCCCTTGGATGACTGCTTTCATTACCTTTTTTTTTTTTTTTGAGACAGGGTCTCGCTTTTTTGTGGTTCAGGCTGGCCCTGAGCTCAGCCTCCAACTCACATCACAGCAATCCTCCTGCTTCTGCCTCCCAAGTGCTGGGACTACAGGCATGAGCCACCACGCCCGGCACTGTGGTATGTGGTACTGGTTGCTGCTGGGGTGAGTCTCCACGCCTAGTGTTGTTATGTGGTTACCGGGGCTGAACCGGTCCCTTGCGCTTGCAAGACAGGCACCAGAACCACTGAGCTAACTCCCCGGCCCCTCATTACCATTTCTTAATAGTAGCTGATGTGGGCATGATGTTTAGTTTTCTCTTTTTAAAAAACCATGTTTATTGGTACGTTTTAAGTACACATTATTTTCACATTCGTAATTGATTATTTGTACCTGTACATATTATATCTTTTTTTGAGGTTCCGGGGATCAACCTTTGATTTTTATTTTTTCCATTCCCTGTCCCCCTTCACCACCACTTCCCTGTATACATAAGCTTTATTTCTACTTTTTCCTTCAAACTTTTTCTTTTCCTTCTTTGCTTTTTCCCTACCTACCCCATCAGTTCCTTTACCCTTTGAAGATTTTTCTTCCTCTTTCACAATACCTATTATGCATTTTGGACCTCATTTACACTATTAGTTTCTTACATTAGAGAAATGGTATAGTATTTACAAAAGCTCCTATTCATTGTCACTTATGAGTATGGCCTTAGTGTGCATCCATTTAACTATAAATGTCTCTAATTTATCACTCTTTCTGGCTTAGTAATACTTTGCTTTATTTTTTAAGAAGAACACATCTTTTTCATCCAGTCTCTAGTTGATGGGCATTTGGGCTGTTTTCAAGATTTAGTAATTACAAACTGTGCTGCTATAAACAGGAGTGGACATATATCACTGTGGTGTGATGCTTTTAATTCTTTCATGAACATACTTAGTAGGGAAATAGCAAGGTCAAATGGGACCTCCAATCTTAGTTTTTTGTGGAATCTCTATACAGATTTCCACAGTTCAGTATTCTCTTCATTAACTTAGAGTTGGGATCTTTCTGGCCATTTGTGGCCCCTAAAGGCCTTTGAGCATGTCTTGACCAGCAGAGCAATGGGCTGGTTTCTAGCCCCGCACCAGGCCAGGTGCCTGGGCTCAGGCAGCACATAAGGATGTCCTCAGAGGCTTGGTACAAATTTTGGTGCATTATTAGGTGGCACAGAGCCTACCAGGAGCCCCATGGCTGATTTGAATGCAGACACAGGATGGCAATTTCTCAGTTTTGTGAAGAATCTGGATTCAAATTCATTTCTCTAATGCCATGAATCCCAACAAAAGATGTATAAAAACCAAGTTCATGTTGTGCTCTGGCAGTTTTTGGTTCTGGTGAAAGGAAGCATGTAGTGCCAATGTGTTCAAGTACTGCTCTTGATCCCAGATCTCGCTGGTTCAAGACTTCTAGCTCCTGGAGAAAACGGCACAATCAGGGAAGTGGCAGAAGAGTATTTTCCAAATATAGTACATCTTGAGTAAGAAAGACCATGAATATAGAAAGGAGAAATAAAAAGCAATAAATGGGCCATCAGCTCAGAAGAAAATCCAAAAGGAAGGGGGGAAATGGGTAATATATGGGGAGGAAAGAGTTTCAATTTTCAGGTAGTTTGCTTTCTATATGACTGTTCTACTACATAGCTTTAACACTTTGCTAACATTAATTAAAGCTCACAAACCCTGTGAGATAAGTAATTACTATAATTAAATGAATATTCCAGGCTGGCAAAATGAGACTTAAAATGCCCAAGGTCAGAGTAAGATTGTATGGCCCAGAGTGGCAAATAAACTATAGATTCTTATATCAGGTTATTCACCTGGAAGCACTCTGTCTGTCTGTCTGTCTGTCTCCTTCTCCTTCTAACCTTATCCAGGCCTGTATATATTTAGAAAAAATAATTATAGGATACATGAACTTGGACATTAAGAAGTTAAACTGCAAGTTGGTTAGGAAAGCTTGAAGGTAACATGGAACAATACCTAAAAGAACAACCCATAATCCATAAATTACATATACAATATGCAAGTTCTATTTCAATTAATTGCATTTATTTTTAAAATTTCCATTTAAATTACTGGTTTAGCTAAACCTATTTGTAAATCAAGAAATCCAGGCACGCAAAGCACTCTCCATACGTCACTACAGTGTAGGAAGCAACTGTCATTAGTTTGGAAATAGAAGCAGCAGACAGACAGAAGGAAGTCTTTTTGTTGCTATAACTACAGCCCAGCAAAGGTCAGCACTGTGAAAGCATCATCCTTGTATTGAATGTAACAACTCTGGGATATTTTATTGAATTTTTCCTCTCCACAAAAATAGAAAAAAATGCAAAGGGTTAACTGAAGATAAACTAAGCATTAGAAAAACATTTTTTTAAAAGCATAAAGAATGCTTTGCTTGAAACAAACTATTGAGACTAATATCCAAACCTTTACTTAAAATATCCAGATTACCTTGAAAGTCTGAAATTTCAAATTCAAGAGAAAAAAGTAAAAATAAATATGTTCTCAAATATGTTTTTGATCAATGTTTATTGAATTTTAAAATGGCAAATTAAAAATGATTTGGATTCACGTTACTTAATAGAATGGTTTTAAGTACGTTTAATTTCAAAGTTTTATAGAGCTTAAAATTATGACTTCCATAAATCTAGCTTTATGCTTTTGAAAAGTGATTTTTAGAATTCTGGGAGAGTTTGCTCTTTCTGTTCATTTGTTTGTATAGCTGGACTAGGGCTGCCTGGTAACTCTAGGGTCTGGAACCCTCTTTGGGGACTGTCCTAGGCTGCAAAGAAGCCCTTGGAGAGAAAAGGTCCACCCCTTCCCAGGGAGCGGAGAAGGTGCTGGGTTCCGGAGTCCAGGTATGGGGCGTGACCGGGCATCTCCACTGCAGGTCCCAGGGTCCTACAGGTCTTTCCAGACAAGCCGTGTGCAGAAGGTCAGCTGACAGCAGGATCAGCCACAGCCACTTTGGCCTGCTGTCGGGGACACAGGCCACGGACACACTGACAGGAAGTGTGCTCAGGTCAGCTCAGAGCTGCACTGTGCACCACCATTTCCTTACTTGGTGTAGCTTGAGCATTACTTATCTTCTTGACAAGAGGCTCCTCCCTGAGCACCAGGCAGCCTCAGGTCCTGGGCCCCACACCAAGGGTCTTTTCCCAGTGCGAGGCAGTGGAAAAGCGAGACCTGAGAAGGCAGTTCACGGCTCTGATTGCACATTAGTGTTTAAACCTCCTTGTATCTAGAAGTTACTTAGAAGTTACTAGAAGTTACTTAGAAGTTACTAGAAGTTACTTACCGTAAGTTGGTGTTTTGTATCAAAATCAACCCAAAATTTCCCTGATGGAAAAATATTTTTTAAAAATATGAAATGTTCTAACAGTCCTATGACCAAAGCATATCAGGCATTTATGATAAAGTACAAAAGGAGTGTCTTTAACCCAAAGCACACTCACATAGGGAGCTGGGGAAGGTCCCACTTTGGAGATGGCATCTTCCAGGTTACTATGTCTAGTTGGTGTGTTTGGGAAAACTCATCTTACACTGCTATGGGTATCAGAGCTGTGATTTTACAGCAATGAGACTTTACAGGGCAAGGAGAGATACTACAAACAAGTAAGAATGGAAGTAGACCAAATTTGGACCTAAGGAGATGAGTCCTACAGATGAATGCCCAGGACAGCCTTGGTATGTATCTTCCTAGTGTCCAAAGTGTATGTGAAGAAGTGCTTGATTAGAAGAGGCGATTTGAATGTGGTGCTAATGAGGCCGGGGTGATGGGCTTACCCCTGTGAACCCATATTTTCATTACCCTCCATTGTCAGGCTTTGCCCTTAGCAGTGGGACTCTTTAAATGCATCCTGTTAGTCATTACAGAGATGCTGCGCTGGCGGGAAGCGCGGAAAAGCAGTGCAGAGCCTGCGACCCACTGTGTCAGAGGTGAAAAGGACCAGCCTGGAGTACGCAGGTCAGCATTATGATAATGACGTGTCAATATCTAATTAGAAGTGAAAGAAAATAACAAGTGTGCAGAATATTGATTTTCAGGCCAAGTTTCATCAAATCTTAATTGTTGAGCCCCAATAAAACTTTGAAAAGTGCCCTTAAGATGTTCTAGGAAGACATTTAAAATATTCCCACACAACGATTCATTATATTCATAAATGTCTGTTATGTAAATAACCTCAGACTGTAGTTATTTGTTAATTAACACTCTTCCCCACACAGTCACCCTCAGGTGAGGTAATGCAGCCCAGCTAGAAAAAAGTCATTCATAGGAAAATCTTGGGCATCTTCCCCTCTGCCACCACGGAGGGGCTCCATGTTACACGCACGTACACACACACACACACACTGCAGGTCAGGAGAGATGAGTGTGTATTCCTACCTGGCCTCCTAGAACTCACGTGATCTCTGAGGAACAGTCATGCCCACAACGTGGATTGTAAATACTAACAATGTCCTTGCATGCCTCCTAGAGACTATGCCAGTAAGACAAAGAGGAAATAACGTGACTCTCCTTTGCAGTGGCTACCTGAGATTTCTACTTAGTTTTTCTTGCCTTTGGTTTCTTTTTCAATTTTATGAAAAAATAAAATTCATAACAGAATAATAACAGGATAATAAAATAGTAGTTAAAACACTATGTGTTGTCTTCAAAGCAGTAACTCAGAGACAAAAAATCATTTTCTTTCAAAGAAGATACAGCACAAAGATTTCTTTTAGATATACTAAGAGAAACTCATCGAATAAAAGAAATGATTTAGCCTATATATTGAAATATTTTGATACAGTAGAATAGATAGTTTAGGGAATTATTTGAATGTCTCCCTATGAAATGCCTCAAATTAATCTTTCTTTATGGCTGGGATTTTTTTGCTTGACTTCATCACCCCAGTTTGAGATTCTTGGCTTCAAAGAGTATCTCTGATTTGGCCCTCAGTTCCACCTCATGAATAACCCACCTCCTGGGAAGTCCCGTACCTCCTCCACCACACACGAGACAAGCCTAAGACGGGAGAAGTGGGGGCTCCAGTAAAAGCTGATCTTCAGAGGCAGATGTCCAAGTCCCTTTCTGAGAATCCTCATCTTTCAGAACTCGCCTTCTATTACCCTCTCCAGGTACTGCGTGGGGAAGGGCTCCCTTTTCAGGTGTCACTCAGGCTGGGATTTCATTTTCTCACCAAGATATTTGGACAGTGCCTGCATTCTCCATCTGACACCCAAAAATGAAAAGCTGAGTACAAACACAAACGCCTTCCAGAGGGTTAGATGCTTTCGTACATCTTCACACCAAGGGGAACAATCCTTGGGTTTTATGGCTCCCCATACCTGGGCCCCAGCATGAGAGGCAACAGAGAATTCTGTGTTCTCAGTAGCTGTTGCCTGAACCTTGACAGATCACCTTGGAGAAGACAACCTGGGACACAGGCCGTTGAGGAAGAGGCAGACACTCAAGTGTCCACACCAGTACAAGACAATAATTAAAGGTGGGAAATAGAGTAGAACAGAGGGCTACCCTTTCTTCCTTGACTGAGGATACAGTCAAACCCCTCTTCCATGCTACAGCAGAGCCATGAGGTACGTTGTTTATAACTTCTTCTATACAATCAGTTCATGTTACATTAGCGAAGGACCTCGGGTCATACACTAAGCTTGGTGTATTTGGTGTCTTGATGCAGTAGTTATTGTGAGACTGGTGGGGAGGGTGTAAGGTTTTGTGGAGTCAGAATGGGTTAGCTGGTAACTCGATGGGGTAATCCTAGCTGCCCTGATTTTCTAGGCCTCAAATTCTTGACCCGAGAGACGGAATAACTGGTTTAGGCTCTAACAGGAACAAAATAAAATATCTGCAGATGGACCCATTGTCCAGCACACAGGTCAGTCAGAGTTATTATCAGGGATGTTTAGAGTGTTTTACCATGAGCATCTTGGAAATCTAGAACTGATTTTTCTGTCACTTGTGTAAGATTTCATTTTGGAAGTGAGCTTCAAGATTCCCAAAAAGGAGGGCTGGGGATTTGGCTCAGTGGTTCCGGCACCTGTCTTGCAAGCACAAGGACCCGGGTTCGATCCCCGGTAACCACATACCA
>PVIR01021753.1:10245-29154 GCA_004026965.1 Petromus typicus
AAAAAAAAAAAAAAAAAGATTCCCAAAAAGGAAAGCAAAAGAAAAGAAATTCCTAAGAAGGAAAAGTTCCAAAAAGGAAAAATTTGCCATGAAAGAGCATAATGCTTTTTTTTTAACCTTTATTTATAAACTTCAAAACTTCTAATAGGAGGCCGGTATTTAACATTGAAAAGATGTTCAACTATCCTCTGTCTCTCTTGGTGCATTCAGTCACTAAGAGGTGGCTGCGGTTTGCTGAGATGTTCCCATGATGCGCCAATTCAAAAAAAAAAAAAAAAATTGGGATGGAAAATTTCCTCTCGATTTCATGAAACATTTGCAGAAATGTAAAATGGCTTATTAAGTAATTATTAACTAGTCTTTGTCTGAAAATGACAAATACATGCTTAAAACCAAATGAACTGTTGTTTTTGTTTTTTTCCTAAATGACAAAACATGCCTCAGAAACAAGGGGCCCGGCTCGCTCACTGCCCCACTTGGGTCGCTCCCCTCTGACCCTCCGCCGGTTCTGCCCTCCCCTTTCTCATGTTTTCCCCACTCACGTCCAGAACTGCTGGAGTTTCATACGCTCCAGGTCGACCTTTTGAAAATTAAAGTGTAAAATGGTTTAAAATGTCTTTCAGCATTTATTCTTGCAAAGGAAATGTCGTACTTCTCTTCCTTCTCTGAAAAGATACCATTGCTATACTCTAGGATACGCTTTTAATTTTATTTCTGCTTGATAACTAACTTCATCTGAATATTTTTTCTTTCCCACGCTTTGTTGTTAGCCACTAGAGAGGTTTTCATATGGAAAATATTTCGAAGGATTGATGACTTTCTACCGTATTTCATAGCCCTTTACCTGAACCCAGGAGGCCTCCCTTCCACTCACAAGTGGGACCAAAACACCTATGGTATAGATTTATTTTTTGATTATTAAACTATTTTCTCCCTATAACTAGAAGTGAATTGTTAATCACATATTGATATAAAATAGACTTAGTTTTAAAAGTAGTTTTTAAAGTAAAGTTTGAAATTAAAAATAGGGCAAAGAGTCAAAAATCCGATTTAATCCTTGGAACTACCAGATGGATGAGTAGAAGAGAGAGGGGGAAGAGACTGGCTGAGAGGGCTAGAGAAAGGGAGAGAGGGAGGGGTGGGCGAGGAAGGGGGAAGAAAAGGAGGAGGGAGAGGAGGCTGATTTTGATTTTGAGGTGAGTCAAGCATTATTTTTAAATTTTATTCTGTGTTTACGTTTTCGCCTGGCACATAGCGCTAACATGTCCCGGGTCTGAACATCCTGAGCTCTGACCCCTCTCCCTCACTTTAAAATTCAGACAGTAATGATTTTTCTTTCTTTTTCTTGAGCGTCTCCCTGGGAATGGCAAGAGGATTATTTAGAAGCATGTGGTGGGGCGCGATCTGGGCGCATTCTTCAAACAAACGCGACCTTTTCCCTGCTTCTTGCACCGCTCTTCTCAGCCCAGCCAGCAAACCCAGACAAGTTTATTTACACACGCGCCCCCCCTCACCCCACCCCCCGCACACGCGCGCGCGTTCACACCCGCAGGGCGCGCGCAGGGCCGCGGAGACGCCCGGCCCCCTGCAGCCGCCCCGGGAGGCGACCGCGGTGGAGGAGGCGCGCGGGCGGGGCGAGGCCGGGCGGGGGTCCCCGCGCCCCGCGCCGCTCCGCAGCCAATCGCCGGCGGGATCCGCGCCCCCGCCCCCGCCCCGCACACTCGGGCGCGCCCCTCCCCCAGCCCGCACACGCACACACAAACAGAGGGGGAGGGGAGCGGGGTGGCGAGGGCGGGAGCGGGAGGAAGAGGCAGGAGAGTCCCGCGCCGCCTCCCGCGCACACAGCGGCCGACCGGCCGGGCGCAGACACCGCCGCTCCGCGCCGCCTCCTTCCGCCCCCTGCGCCTCGCCGTCTCCTCCTCCTCTCCGCAACCAGAAAAAAAAAAAAAAACATAAGCCATTTACAGGTATTTTATGATCCGCATATTTATTTACCCTTTCCCCTCCCCAACAGTTTGTTTACAAGTATTAAAGTTGTCATTGGGAGCAGCGGAGGCGCGCCCGGATTTGTGTTTCTTTGTGTTGGGGTTGGTGTGCGACTAATTAAGGCAGACTGGCCGCGTCTGCAAATTCTAAGGCTCCCCAAATAAAAAGAGGCTGGTAAGTGATTGTTCTTTTCTTTCTCTGGCTTTCCTTCTTCTTCCTCTTTTTTTCTCTTTTCTTTTTCTCTCTCTTAAATGTTTGCTGTCCGTTGGGATTGTGGAAGTGGATTATTTTTGCTGGACTCCAGCGGTGAGAGCCGCGACTGTATTAATTTATTAATTGATCTGCACCCGCCCCTCCTCCCGAAGGCGCAATGTGACCTTTGATCTCTGTGTTTCGGTGGCCCAGACTCCAGCCCCGCCGAGCCCGGTCACATTGTTTGGGGGCGAAACAGCGTCGTGAAGTGTGGATGTCTGGTTGAGCCTTGCCGTAGAACTACCGTCATTTGTGTGTTTTATTTTGTTTTTAAATAAAATCCAAACAATAGCTGTGCCTTAGGTACCTTTTCCATGCTCCCGGGACGCATTGATTAAACAATAATGACCTGGAGGCCGGGCACAGGGCTCTGCAGTTCCCAGTGGCATTAAGCCCTGAAGGGGGTGGCGGGGGGGTGGGGGGTCAGGAAAGCCTGGGGCTGTCTGGAGGCACCAGCCTGAGACTCTGAGGAAGGGACAGTAAATTATTTCTTTCTGTGGAACAAGGTCAGAAGGCTGAAATAGTGAAAAATTTCCCTCCGCTCAGCGTGCTGCTGTGGTCGACATAACTAGTTTTCCCGAGTAGCAGTTATTACAGTCTTGTGCAGCTACAATGTGATTTGCGGAAACTGAAGCTATATGCATATTCTCGCTGCGCCTCCCCTCACCCCCACGCCAGCATCAAGAATATTTAACCGAGCGCATTCGGGGGCACCCTTTGTATTGTCACCGGACCTCAGAAGGCAGCAGTTGCCCTGATGCGAACCCCCCAGGCGCCTGCCACCTCCTGATTCTGCCTGTGGGGAGAGGTGCCTTATCTCCCCCCACTTTGTCTAACGGGGGATTGTTTACATAAACCCTTCTTTTTAGGGAGTCTTGTCTGTAGGTCTTGGAAGTTTTTGCACTTGGAGTTGGGGCGGCAACGGTTCATTAGTTTAATTATAGGCATAATTACTATAATTGATAGCCATTTTCAACTCTAAATATTTGAGACTGAGACTCCTGGGTCCCCATTTAGAATTCCCTGAACTCCACCTTCGAGACCAATCTGGGCTTCTTGAGATGTCACAAAAAGATATTGTGGCAAAAAAGAAATCTGGAAACAAAGAAACTGGGTTTTAGGCGAATATGCACCGGATGCCCTGGCTTTATTTCCTAGAAGGGGATGCCCCTCTTCTGCCACAAGCAACTAAAATACCTTTTCCTAAGGCATAATCGTGGCCTGCACGCAGAGATGAATGCAAATGCCTAGTTAGCATTAAACTTTCCTTTGAAAGAGCGAAAGGGAATTATTGTAATAGTTATCCCTTTGGGGAAAGGTCGCCTTAAGGGGACACCTCCCCCCCTTTGCTCCAGTGTAAAATCAGTGAAGTGAGAGATCCTTGACAACATCAAAATAAAATAAATACAGTCCTGTGCTTTCCTCTGGACTTGGAAGAGACAGCAGTCTCCATTAGGAAAGGTTGGCCGAGGCTGCAGGCTCTGGAGAAAAGCCTGAGACAGTGCTTGCTTTTTTTAAAAAAAATGTCCATCTTTCTCTTGGTCCTTTCTTTGAAACAAGTAAAATACCACCCCCTTACTCCCCACCACCAAATGGCTCGCACAATTGAGACCCGTCCTTGGTCATTGAATTAAGACCCTCACAGAGCCAGCTGTGCTGGGATTCAAACTAATGACCGCAGACACAGAAGGACACCGTGGCAGCTGGTCGTTCCTTTCTGGGGCCTCTTTAGTGCGGCTCGGACGCGAGCGGACTCCGAGCCCTGCGTGGCATTGTGCTGGCCCGCGGTTGCTCCTCGGATACATTGTAGACTTTCCCAGGACTTCATTTGCTAATTTCCTGTTCATTTCCCTCTCAGGGCCCTCGCCGCTTCCTACTTTACAGCTCGTGCATGCTTAGGCAGTCCCGGTTCACACATTTCATCGTGTTTAGATGCCCTTTGCTTCTAGGTGGTGCGGCCCTCCCGCCCCCGATTTGCATGTCTTTAGCACTCCAATTGCCCTTTTCCCTCGGCGGTTGTCGTCCCGCCATCCCCGTCCCCGGGCGTCCGGGCTATTAATGCTTTTTCTCCAGAGGGCTAGCGTGGAGAGCAGGGGGAGGAGCTGCGGTTCGTGGCTGCGACGGCGGCGGAGGGAGGGGGCCGAGAGCGCGGGGGCCCGGGGGGGCGTCGCCCGGATTGTGATGCAAACGACCCGGCCGGGCCTGCGGGGCCTCGGGCGGGCGGCGGGCGGGGGAGGCTGTGCATTGGTGCGGAATCTCTCGCCTCGTGCAGCGGGTTGCAATGACTCTCTTTATTTTAGTTGTAACAGTTGGAAGATAATGCGCAGGAGGACGCCGCCTGGGGAATCTCCGTGCGTGGAAATGCGCCCCCGAGAGGACTAAGCAGCCGCCGCCGGACCCCGGCCCGCGCCCCCACCCCTCCTTCCCTCCCCGCGCCCCCGCGGCGCCCACCTCCACCCTGCACCCCTTCTTCCCACCCTGCACCATGAACACCAACGTCTGCGTGGAGCCGGGGCCGGGCCCCGAGGCGCCGGGGCTGCCCAAGGAGAGCCACCTGCCCGAGGGCGCGCTCGGCAGCCTGGTGGATTACAACTCGGAGATGGAGCGCTACCGCTCGTTTGCCTCGTCTTTCTACAAGAGCGGCGGCGGCGCCTTCCCGCAGGCGGCCAAGATCGCGCGCATCACCACCCCGATCTTCCCGGGCAGCGCCGCCGCCGCCGCCGCCGCGCGCATCGGGATGTCGCCCTGGAGCTGCGACAACGCAGCTACGGCGGCGGCGGCCACGGCCATGCTCTGGGGCAGCGGCGGCGCGGGCGGCGGCCGCAAGCCCCCCGCGTCCTCGGCAA
Organism: Petromus typicus; assembly: GCA_004026965.1. Classification (NCBI taxonomy): domain Eukaryota; kingdom Metazoa; phylum Chordata; class Mammalia; order Rodentia; family Petromuridae; genus Petromus; species Petromus typicus. The sequence continues at coordinate 15,330 of PVIR01021753.1, forward strand.
CTGCCGCGCCATCCGCGGCCCCCGCCGCCGTGGCCCCCGCGCTGCTACCAGCCGGGTCCGCGGGGGGCGGCGGGGGCGGGGGTGGCGGTGGGGGCGCGGCGGGTGGTGGCGGCGGCGCGGGGGGCAGGACCGGCGCGCACCCCCGCGGCGACCCCCAGCGGCTGCCCAAGGCGGCGCCGCCGGAGCCCGCGCTGCAGATGGCCAACTCGAACTTCCTGTCGCCGCTGGCGCCGGAGCACTGCCGGCCGCTGGCGGGCGAGTGCATGAACAAGCTCAAGTGCGGCGCGGCCGAGGCCGAGCTCATGAACCTGCCCGAGCGCGTGGGCACCTTCTCCGCCATCCCTGCGCTCGGCGGGCTGTCGCTGCCGCCTGGCGTCATCGTTATGACCGCGCTGCACTCGCCGGCAGCTGCCTCGGCCGCGGTGTCGGACAGCGCGTTCCAGATCGCCAACCTGGCGGACTGCCCGCAGAGCCACCCCGCGTCGTCGCCTGCGTCCTCAGGCGGCGCGGGCGGTGCCAACCCCGCCAAGAAGAAGCGGAAGCGTTGCGGGGTGTGTGTGCCCTGCAAGCGCCTCATCAACTGCGGCGTGTGCAGCAGCTGCAGGAACCGCAAAACGGGACACCAGATCTGCAAGTTCAGGAAGTGTGAGGAGCTCAAGAAGAAGCCCGGCGCGGCCCTGGAGGTCAGAGGAGAGGGTTTCTTGCTCCCCGCGGCCCCCCCTCCCATGCTAGTTCCCCGCCCCCCAGCCCTGCAGGGCTTCCTGCCCGGCTTCGGGGCGCAGCGCCCCTTGGCGGAGGCTGCGGTGTTCAGGTTGTAGGAGGTGCTGGGGAGCGGCCCGGGGCTGGGCAGTGCCACCCCCAGAGCTCCATGCGCGACACCGCCCTCCTGTGGGGCGGGGCGAGGCAAGGCGGGCGCTCCCTGTGAGGTGTCCCACGGGTGGGGCAGTACCATGGTCTGGAGAACACAGCTCATCACACTGAACAGGGCCAGGGCTGCCCCTTGCTTGTTCCAAGAGCTCTTCCCTGTGTGCCCAAGCGTTGGACACCTCACTTCCCGTGTAGGTTCACTGGCTAAGGAGGCAGGGATGAAGTTCTGACGGGGAGCGCACAGATGATAGCACAGGAGCTGTGTTCTGTTCAAGAGGGTTTTCCATCCATTCTCTTCCAGAATAGGTTTTCTTCTCTGCAGGACAATGGCTCTGGCTGCTATTACTTTGTTTTTTCTTTCTCTTTTTCTCTTTCTCTGTCTTTTTCTTTCATAAGGAGAAATAAGCTGAAGGCCATGAGCAAATTTTTTAAAGTCCAATCAGTTCACTTGAGGACAGGCCATAGGAAAAAGCATTTTCCATAGTTTCAGAAATGAACGATTCCTAAAACTCATTTTCTTCCCCTGCGTTTGATAGAGTAACCGTTTTATGGTTATAGAATTGCCCTGAGCAATGAGCAGTTTCGGTTGACACTTTGTATGGTGAAAGACGGTTTGTTGTACCTGTTACCTGTCCTCCAATCCAATATAGTACGACGAGCGCCAAATTTATATAAGGTTTTAACTATGTTAACAGCAGAGGTTGATGCATTGGGCAGAAGGTGCATCCTGACTAGAGCAAAAAGGAAGAATGAGGAGTTACTGATAAATAGCAGTAAACTGAGAAATAAGGGCCAGTAAGCATAATTAGACCCTTGGTCATATTGAAAGAGTTAGGTTGGACGTTCCTGGATCCCTGCGGCTGTGGTGGGCCTTTGAGAATTCTAAGGACCAGGTTGTGGGGAGCACACAGAAAAGTGCGCACTATTTGGGGATGTTTTCTCGAAATAACTAGAAGTGGTCTCTAGAAGGATAAAGATAGGGCCTACAGACGTTTTTGCTGGTCCGACCCATAAGAAGATGGTCCCCCCTGCCGTATACAAATTAAGGCAAGTAGTACTTTGGGAATCAAAATTCAGTATTATATCAATATTAATTGATTATGATCAATTTCATTAAAACACTATATTCATTCCTCTAAGGAATCCTCTAAGGAAAATCCCTTTTTTTTTTTTTTTTTTGCAAAAAGTCTAACTTTGTTGCTGTGCAATTCTTATATTTTCTCTGGCAACTCTAAGCAAAAATCATGGTCACATAATTGTGTAACCTCACATATCTTAGGTGGACTCTTGCCTGGATTTATTTATTACAAGTTTTCTAAGTCTGGAAGGCTATGGGAAATTAAAATTCGGTTCATGTCGAAGTTTCTCATTAGTGCCCAATTGGTAAGGATTAGGCAACGGACGTCTCTCTTAAAATGTAGTCTAAAGAACTGTAGATTCTGTGCTGTTTTGGGGCGATATCTTTAGCTAGGTTCAGGGTACTATCTGCGTCGTAGATTACGGTCTGAAGTGCCGTAGGACCATGGGATAATTCTGATTTATATAGTAACCACTCTGAGGGAGCTGGCCATAAGGAGGCTTTCTGCACAAATTTCCATATTGATGTATTCCTCTAAATAGGTTTTATACCTTCCCTTTTTTCTCTTGATAATTTCCTATGTGCTTGATGTGATATTTAAATTTCTTCTGCATTTTGAAAGATTGCAAAGTATAGAACTATATTTTCTTCCTTTTTCAAAATTTTTGTGCACAAAAGTTCTGTTGCTTTCCAAAAAGTGTGGTTTGAAAGGAAAAAGGCAATTTCTCCATTTATAGATATCTGGTGTGGTTCTCCTACCTGGTTGTGGAGCACACCTGTAAATCCCAGCATTTGGGAGGCAGAGGCAGGAGGATCACAGCGTCTGAGGCCAAGTTGGGCTACAGAGAGTTCAAGTCAGTCTGGGCTTTAAAGAAAGGTCTAACTGAAGTTGATAGCATGGAGTGTGGTTGAAGACTGAGGTTATTAGTGGAATATCTGATGGAAAGAAAGCTATAATTGACAATTTTTTCTAGGATTATATCTAAGTCATTATAAAGGTGATGAACCACACGACTGCTTTACACCCAAATGAGCAGGTGGTGCAGTGGTGAGGGACATGGGTTGCGGGTGAGGCCGACGTTGGTCCCTCGTGGCCTGGGCAGATGTTTTGGAGACTGAACACGCAGCTTTTTAAGGGTTGAGGTTTGGGTGCTCACCGTGGCCATCCCCGCGATGTCAGGGATGGATTTTGTAGCTCCTGTGTGTTCATGTTGGCTGATGCACACCAGTTCACATCCGGATGGTAATCCTAGGCTCCTGTCTTCATCACTGCCTCAAGCCTCAGCTGCCCCCCTGCCCTGGGGCTTGTTCTCACCAGGGCTTTTCAGTGTGAAGACCGTGGATTAAGACAGATTCACAGGGATGTTGAGATTCTTGGCCACATTTATTTTTAAAGCTCTCCCCCAACTGTTCTCCTTAAAACTACTTTTTAATTTTACACCAAGCAACCTTCAAGCATCTTTTAGGGCACTAGCAATTTGTTTCTAAGTCCCCCATGGAAAACCTTCACTTTGGTAATACACCTAAAGTGTTTCATTTTTCCGCCATACCGTGCACTGTATATTCACAATGCACCCCTGGTTATATAGCACGTTACTGGATTTAAAAAGCCACCACTTACTGAAAGCGGCTGTTTCAGATGCTCTGGGCCCCTGTGTGGAAGTCTTAGCTTCTATCCTGAATGTAATGTAAGTTTCTAGGTATCTTTAAAAACATGATTATATAGAGATGCTCGCGACACTGAATTACATAAAAGCACTTTGTCTTTTGCAAAAGGAATCTTTCTGTTCATTATTCAGAGCAGTTAGAATTCTGATAAAATCTAAATTTGTAGACTGTCCCAGTCTACTGTGGCTCCACGGGTACAGCTGTGCCATGGGCAGCCCCAGCCTCAGTCCCTGAAGGTTGATCTCAGCAGACACCACACCAGCCTGGTTTCTCTCCTTGACCTGATTCGTGGAATGCCATTACAAAGCCCCACCCCAGGCCCCGCCTCCCCCTGGCTCTGCTCCAAGTCACACCCAGCTCTGGGAAATCACTTTCTTTCTTCTCTTTCTGCTCTTTTAAAAATATATCTGCTGAATGTGTGGCCAAGGATATTTTTCCCAGGATTACATTGCCCTGCCAAGGGGTTGATGAATAAGAGTGGTTTTTTGGGAGGAAAGACATCTTCACATATGCTCACAGCTCAACACGAGGAAGGACAGACCCTGAGATGTGTCAGAAAGGTGGCCAAGCGCACCAGAGGAAAGTCCCTGGAAGGCCACAAAAGAAATAGATCTGACACTCAGTTTGCAGTCAGTGAAATTAGTCTTTAATTGAACATGTCAGCAGTTTTTTGAAGTTTGGTGACTTTTACAAAATGCATGGGCAAAATCTAAATATTTCATATCTTAAGTTGAAGCATTGCCCATTTTGCCTTTTTATGTTATAAAAATTGAGTTTTCAGCCTAGGCCCATAAGGAATATAAATCATAAATATATAATTGGCTTTGAAGAGGAAAGAGGAGACTGAGGCAGGAAGACTGCAAATTCAAATCCACCTTAGCCAGATCCTTCTCAAAATAAAAGAAAAATGGCTGGGGATGTAGCTCAGTGTGAAGGCCCTGGGTTCAATCCTCAGCACTAGGAGAAGAGTAGGAAAAGAGAGAAGTAGATAATACTTTTCAATAAAATTCCAACAAGATTATAGTACGTTATCATTTTAATGTAACATAAAAATAATGCAAGAAAAAGATTCTAAGTTTGTAAATGCTGAGAGAAAAACCTCAAAGATTCAGCTCTGACAAAAGCCACACATCAGGTTTGTGGCCAAGGCATTGACAATGACGTGAGTCCTGTGAAGCTCTCTTCCCGGCACTTGATTTAACCCAGGGGACTTGGAGTCATTGTTACATCTTACATGCTGTATATGGTGAATACATACAATTTTATTTGTCAATGAAAAGTAAAATTATTTTTTTAAAGTATACATTTTTAGTAATTTGTAAATGAAACCAATTTGCTCACATCTCCAGACATCATGTAAAAATCCCTGCAGCCTTTTAGAGGATGCCAAGGAAAAGGGAAGCAATCGAAGCCCATTTGTAAATCCCATGAATACTGGTTTGAAATTCAACTATCGTCAGGCGAAGCACGATCAGACCAGTGAGTACAAATTAAACTATACCAACCCCAGATGTCAGTTTGGTTGGGTAAAAAAAATCTCAGGTTAAGAAGAGAAAATGCATCCAATGATGAAGATGATAAAAGCGCTTTGACTTTGAAAGATTTTAGTGAAAACGTTGCTGGAGCATTGCTCTACCTTTTGGATGGTCTTGGCCTTGTATGTTTCCAAGCGCATAGTTAAGTTTTAAATGGACTCAGATTGTCAGAGAATGATGTAGTAAGTCTGGAGGACCATTAGGAAGTAGGGAGAAGGGGTAGAGATATCATCTACCTTTGCTCCCCCTGAAGTATGGATCAGGAGGACAGAAATGGAATACAGCTATTGGGGGAATTCTGGAAGCACCTTCAGGTTTTTTTTGGGGGGGAGGTACAAAGTTAAACTTCACCTATTTGAGTATTTCCCAGGTTCAAGGTATATATTTAAGATTTCTGAAATCAACTTCAGTTGGTCATTGTATCTAAAGATGTAGGTCACTTTTATCAGAGACAATTCACTTTAATTGTGCTTTGAAAATTTTTTAAAGTGTCATCTCCAGTAAATTTCACACAAATGGACATGCTTCACTTTCTTGCATTTATTTTTATTTGGGTTAAGCAATATGCTCAATGTGAATTTGCATTTTTGTATAGAATTATTTGGCTGTAGTAATAGATTGGATTTATCTAAAAGCAAATATATAAATTGAAGAAAACAGTGTCTTCAAAACAGTTTTACAAAAGCAAAAGTAATGCAGCAAAGTCTTCAGTGCTTATTTAGAGTGTGTGTTGCAGTCTGGTTAGTGTCAGCCGACCTTGGCTGAAGAATTGGCACACTCTAGAATAATAACAATTTTTATAAAAGCTTCTTTTTTTCAGAAAGTATTTTTTGCATCTTCTAGCTGTTGAGGGTTGTGTGTGTACAGTTCCATTTGGCCCCCGGTGTTCCTGCCTCTTCTTACACTTCTTCACCTGGCATCACGCTGTTGTCCTTAGAATTTCCAAGTACCAGGGAGGAGCGCAGGGCATGTTATCCTTGAGCGTGTCTTGTGCTGTCACACGCAGAGCCCTGTGCTGCAGTAGCCGTGGAAACGCCCCCCCCACCCAGCATCATGTGTCGTCCATTGTTAGCGAGTCATGTGGCACCATACTGCTGTGTGACCACCGCTTAATGATGTGGCCAATTGAGCTCTGCAGGGGCCAAAAGATCGTGGCAGGCTTGTGAACTTGGTCTGTAAAACATCATGAGAAATATTTTTCCTCTGTGAAACTTCTTGGCTTTTTCTTAATTTAGATGCATAAGAATCCACACATACACATAAGATTAAGTTTGTTGAAATGTCGGTTTTTCTTCATACATGGCCCCCTTCATTTTACGTGTCTTACTAGACCAGCAGTGTCAAAAGTTCATATCTAGTTGTATTTCTTGGGCTGATGTAAGATATAACTTATGTTGAGGAAATGTACTTGGAGTTTCTTGGATTTTCATTTGTTAATTAAAATATATACTTGGGGCCACGTGGCAACAGAGATAAGAAAGAGACTGTGGAAGAAACCAGTAGTCTAAAGCCATTTGGCAGTTGAGGAATGTGAGAGACATCCACAAAACTTTATTTCCTCATCGAAAAGATGGGGTAAGATATCAGTGTTTCAGTGTATCTTACAACTTTTTTATATTACATGAAAGTTAATGTTCTTTGCCAACTGCAAGAAGCTGTATAAATTCTCAGTCTTCTGTTCAAGCCTTGAAGAATATCTCAGAACACTACAGGAAATCCAGCACAATGGGCTGCCTGTGGGTCTCCGATGTCTGAGCCCAGGTAGACTATTTTGTGATGCGTGTCTGACAAATGCTTGTTTTCATCCCCCACTTTGGCACAGGTCTGTTGAGTTCACTTGGGAATAGGTAAACCTGAGAGCCGAGTTTCCTCTTCCTGTACTTTTGCTGTCAGGTGCGCTAGGCGGACGAGAAAACTGTAGTGAAACCAGCCGGGAGGGGATCCTGTCCCGTGATTCAGGGCGTTCTCCTCCCTTCGCACAGCCAGCCTGTGCCCACTCACTCTGTCCTTGCAGTGTGCCTGGGTCTGCGTCCCACATGGGCTTGCCGTCTCCATTAAGCTAGTGTGTTCTTTTTATTCTTTTCTTTTTTTTTTTGTGGTACCAGGGATCGATCTCCGGCCCTTGTGCTTCCAAGGTGGAGTTGCTGTGTTCTGTCTTTGTACAGAAAGAGAGAGTTCTTCTAAACGTGAGTTAGTGAGTCAGTAGACTATTTTAACAAAGAAATGGCTAATCCTTCTCATAAATTCTACTTGGGGAACTTGTTTAAATAATGGAAATTGAAAATATTTGAAAGATGTTCAGAAATTGGAAAATATGTAGTTGAGATGGAGAAGGACAGAAAATAAAGCAGGTGATGTGATTTTTGAAATAAAAAGTGAAGACTGTAGTTTTTTTCTTTGTCCTAAGGAGAGTATTTGTGGAATGAAGACAGTTACTAAGCATTGATAGCATAGGTTAGTGTTCTCATGAGAAAAGCAGAGTGAGTTGCTAGAACATATGGAATGCTGACAGAGGCTGAAAACAAAGAGGAGAGAAAGGGTGACGTAAGCGAGGATGCCGTGCTGAGCCTAGAAAGGACTTTGCTGAGCTATGGGTGTCTGCTTTCCTTCAGCAGTTACAGACATTTTACACAAGGTAGGAAATATAAAAAAGAAGGAAAGTAATTTTTCGTGGCTTGCCTCAATGCATTTTGTGTGAGAGGCGGAGCTGAGGTGTGAGTGGCGTGCTGGGAGACGAATTGGAGAGCGGAACAGGGATTGCGTCCTGGGTTTTTTTCTTCTTTGAAACACTTGGTAGAATAGTTTCAGAGGACAACTGAAAGAGAAGACCTCCGAGTTGGGCAGAAAATGGGATCTCATTTATGTCTCACCTGTATTTAAATTCGTATTTGAGAGGACATTGGTGAGACTGAAGAGAATAGTGTTAACTATGGAGAAAACGCTGTTGAAAGTGCGGTTTCTTGCTTAATTCGCCAACCTGCTTAATTCTCTCCTGCTCGGAGAGATCGAGGTTAAGTGAGAGGACAGTGGAAGAAACGATGCCTGCAGATCGGGGACAGTGATAGACATTTCTGTGGACTTCAGCAAGTCTGCCACATTCTCTACATAATGTGTTACTCCAAGCTTTACCTAGAGAAAAGAGATCAAATAAATTTTCAAAAGAAGATATTGTAAATGTAATCACCCAGAAATGGCGATAATTAGTGATGGTGAATCAGGGATAGGAAAATAATTGTGCTAAGGAATGACTTTTCTAAGGAAAACGTTCTTTTCGTAAGTTACATGGGATAAATAATGGTTTTAATGGGGTGGAGTGAAAGGAAAGAAGGTAATAATGAGGTCCAGATGAATGAGAAATAAAAAGGCCTAGAATCTTCTCTTAAACATTAAATGCTGTGTGCGGATCTTCTTCTAGTCCATGAAAAACAACGTAGAACATCCTGGCTTATTTCCATCCCCAAGTGATAGGTGCTATCTTCTCCATCCGTCTGCTATGTGTACTTGAGCCCATGGTGAAGGAGAGTGTTTTGGGACTCTTGTCGTTTGATGAAGAAATGAATATGATGATTCTATAGGGTGCAGAAGTGCGATAAGTTGTTGCAGTGTGGTGCATTGTTCCGAGTGATTGTGACTGTGAGGGCTGTGACTGTGGTTTTCAGAAGGGCGATAGAGGCTGTGTGACATACCATTCAGTGCTCTGTACTGTCCTCTTACAGGTACCGGCCTGCTGGTCAAAGGCACTTCTAGCTTTTGCTGGTAGTGAAAAAAATTGTAAAACACGAGTTTGGCAAAAGCATCAGGACTATAAACACATTTCTAATGAACGAAGAAAGTTGACTATTATTAACAAGATGAAAAGTAGAATTTAGAAGTATTTTTTAAGTAGTGTATTTTACTCCTAGGCAAGTCTGTACTTACACAGTGTATTCATAGACACATAGTGCTACTAAGAACATAAAATCTTTGATAAACTCAATTCACTTAAGGAAAGCTTTAGGCAAGATCTGTTATCTTCTAACATGTGAGAGTTTTGTGGTATATCTGGACGTACACACCTACACATACACAGAGGTACATCCGCACAGTGTGTCCCAGTTTGAAGAACTCACCACTTCCTTTATTTCTGACTGCCTTTTTCGATGCCTTTGTATTTTTCCTTGATTTATGCTTAGTTTAGTTTTTTATGTCTAGATACACAATACAGATTGATATGGTCTCTACTTCGGCCACCTCCTGTGATACGATGACGTAGTATTGTTCAGTTGTCATATTTTGAGGCATATTTTACAGATTTCTGGAAACCTCTGTTTTACCCGAGAAAGAGAAAAGCTATGTTGGAAGAAATAAGCAAAGGAAGGAGGAAAGAATGGAAAGAGGAGTGAGAGAGGGCACAAGGAAGGAAGGCAGGATGGATGGATAGATTCTTCCACAGCAGGCTATAGGACTGCAGCAGACATCAACTTACAGAAAGGATCTGGGAGTTCCAGGTTAATCTTGACTCCGATTTATACATGAAATGAGCGGTAATAGTGTCTCAGATTCATGGAAAACAATCATTGTTGGGCTGAGGCTTCTAGGACCACTCATTGTTTCTTTTCATTTATCCTAATGGAAAAAGTAGTTTCAGGAAAAGTAACTGGCTTTTGCCTTCCTTGTTTAAATTTCTCTTCAAAAGTAATTCTCAAGTCTACAGTTAGAAACATGGAAAGACCAGGATTAGAAAACTAACCCTTAGAATTTATGATGTATGTCTAGAGACCACCCAGCCTCTATAAACAACAAACTATTCAAAATTGCTAGCATGATTTTAAGTAATTATAAGGGGAGAATTTTTTGGAAAGCATAATTGAACATACAGAAAAGATTCCAGGAAAAAAAGGATGAATATTAGTCATAACAGTTTTATAAATCTTGTGCATCAAAAACAGCACTGAAATGTACTTTGAGAGTTAATTATGTGAAGCAGCTTATTTCCACAGGGATGGATCTGTTGGTGTTGCGAACAAAGAAGTTCATGAGACTTTCCTGAAAATAATTAAAGATCTAATGATTGAAGATTTGTTCTGGCATGTGATGTGTTCGTATCATGATAAAAAGGAAAGTTCAGTAATGCCTGATCTCTCCATGAGAGCAGATAAACCAGTGTCTTTCTAAAGAACAAAGAAATGTGTAAAAATTTGATAAATTAATTGTTGACTTTAGGTTTTATTATCTGAAAGGAATATTGAGGACAAAGACTAAAAAGGCAAAATGAGACAGACTCCAAAGCTACACACTGTTCTCAGAAGCAGAGTTTCAGCCCAGGACATCATTTTGAAGATGACATCCAATTGGTTGGCTGTTCAAAATTAACATTCTCTAACTTCAGCTAAGTGGGTTAGTGGTGAAATATGCAGGCGTTGCTAGCTCAGGTCCATTTCAGTGGTTGGATGTTTACCACAAAGAATTATGAAAAAAAAGACTAAAAAACTCAAATCCTACTCAACTTAGTTAAAGAGAACATTTCCTCTTAAATTGTTTTCTCATTTTTGTATAAAAAAATAAGTCAAATTTTGAGATCTATAACAAGGAAAAACATCATAACCAATTGCTTATGGATTGTGGGTGTGACTATATGCTTTATTTTAATAAAATTACACACTTGCAACCCATCGCTCTGATAGGTCACACATCACCTCTTTGCAGTTCTTTAAGTCACATCACCTTTCCTCACATTTTAGAATATTTCTTCTTCTAACAACAGTACAATTCAGTAATTTTACTGCAATTCAGTAAAGTGAAGTTTACTGATTGTAAATCAGAGTTTTCAAAATTGTCAGATAATTTTGTCTTATTTTTCAACAGTTAATAGTGATCTCTTCTAGAAGTATTTTTGCATTAAACAGGAATTATGAGTAATTTTTAAGGGAAGATCATATAACTAACCATTTATATACACATATATGTGTAGAGGTAGATGTACATATTCATATTCTGTGATCGAATATGTTTACATATGCACATGAAATATAAACATGAACACATGTAAATAATATTTCATTCTTCCTGGCAAAAGTCACATAGGTTTTATTAAGTGTAATTTTTGATTTTTAAAACCACAGTTTCAAGTTCCTTTCATACTCCTCCTTTCCCATGGAGTTAAAACATTATACAAAATTATTTTTAAAAACACCTTTTTAAGTTGTAGATCATTGAAACTTCCCTCTTTCTGTTCTCAATGTACCATCATAGTATAGTTTATATCTGTCTGCCCAAGAACATTTTAATCATGAACCTATATACACTTATGTTTAAAAAAAAAAAAACTTATCTGTTAGTTTGAATGATGCCGTCCGTTCTCAGAAGCAGAGTTTCAGCCCAGGACATCATGTTGAAGATGATTTTTACCAGGTTATAATTGAAATGTAATTATACGTAACATTAATCCAGAGATTTACCTGAAGAAAATGGTTGCATTAGATACTAGGAGCAAAAGTGAGTGTCCTTTCTTGGTCCCCCGACACCCATAAATCCGTGGGCAGCTGCTTCCTACCAGTGGGCTGCCGTGTGCTCTTGGTGTTCTCTCTCACGCCATGATTTGAAATGTTTCTTTCTTCTGACCAGTGCGCTGGTCAAGCTGTGGTGGTGCTGAAGGCGAGGGTGGCAGCGTAAGAGAGACATGAGGGAACTCTCCAGGCAGGAGAAGGAGCGAAGTAGCGGCAGCAGTGGCCCAGAGAGGATCGATAGCCGTGGAAAGGGCAGCCTTGCTTTCCACCACTCATCGGAGGAATTGGCTGCAAATGTCACCCTGGAAGCCAGAACCCTGGAAAGCTCCTTAGAATCAGATGTAGAGACTCCGTAAGTCAAGTCATAAACATAACTCTCTTATTCTCGCAGTGCTTTTCCCCTCTAGAAAAGGGATGTGGTGGCAGTACCAAGTATTGTTTGTAACTTACATCTGAATAATGGCCGAAAAGCTTGAATTATACCAGAGATGTAAAGCTGTCTGATAACTGGACTTGAAATGTGGGAAAATTAAATGATAAGTATATGTGTCTCACATACAGGATATAGGTGTATTACAGAGGAGCAGAAGAGTCAGGTGTAATTTAAAAAGTAGGAAGTATAAGTATTGAAATATTTTCAAACGAGGTTGTAGTGTTAATATAAGATTGCTAAAAATATATAAAGTTGCTTCAGATTGTACTAAAAATAAATTACTGGGCCATAGGATGACTTTATCACAAATTAATATTTTTCCCATATTTACCTATGCTAAGCCAGTAGCCTGTGATCTTTATTAAACATTTAAAAGCATGGGTGGAAATAGTTTGTGCATGTTTTGGGGAGGTGCCTTTGCTAGGTATCCGTTTACTCCATAATTATCAGGTATTTAAATAATTGTGTTCATATATATTAATTGGTATTAATGTTCCTGTTCATACAATACTATATGTATAACCTAATATATTATGTCCCCAAGCAAGTTTTGAAATTTTGTTAGTAAGAAAAGCAAAGTTTCTATGTACAGTTGTTTTAGTAATTTTTAAACCAAACTCAGCAAAAAAAAAAAAAAAAGTTTTCTTATTAGTAGGAATTTTTACTTTGGTTCATCCCACAAAATCTCAAAGTTGCAAAGCTTTCTAAGTAGCTATAAAACACATTTAGGTCTGGGCCGGGGAGTTAGCTCAGTGGTTCCAGCGCCTGTCTCGCAATCGCAAGGACCCGGGTTCAATTCCCCAGTAACCACATAACGATACTGGGTGTGGAGACCCACACCCAGCAGCAACCAGTACCACATACCACAGTGGCGGGCGTGGTGGCTCACGCCTGTAATCCCAGCACTCGGGAGGCAGAGGCAGGAGGATTGAGATGTGAGTTTGAGGCTGAGCTCAGGGCCAGCCTGAACCACAAAGCGAGACCCTGTCTCCAAAAACAAAAAAAAAAAAAACAACAACAAAAAAAAATACGTTTAGGTCGAATAGCTACCAAAATAATGGAACCTCTGATTGTCATTTGTCATATTTATTAACAATTTTTATTAACACTTTAGTTGGATCACATTCACAGCTTCTATAACTGAAGTTAAATGTCTTTCCAATATTTGCTCATACACTCTTCGTCTTGAGCAGTCGGTGACTCACCAGGCCCTCAGAATCCTGTGCGAAAGCCTGGTTCTACTATACAGAGCTTTCCCTGTGAAAGTCAGTAGGTGGGGAACCATTATTCTTGTACCAATCAAAACATCATTTTCTATTTTGTTCGTAAGTATTTCTGTGATTGACTGAAGTCTTCAAATTCTAGTGTGGAAAGGAAAACTCAGATAGAGTAGATTTCCAGTTGACATCCTTAGATGTCAGAACCAGGGTGTGAGATTCCCCACCTTGGAGATACTATTTCAAAAGTCTTAAACGAGGCTGTATTAGCTAACTATGGCTTAAAGTTGCTTTAATTTAAAGTTGGAAAAAATCTTACTTCACATTGTTATGTGAGAATCAGAAAATAACAGTGACTTACATTTCTTCAAGAGTAAACAGGAAAGGAGGAAATTGTGTTTTGATTAGTGCCAGAGTAATGACTCCCTCACTAGCTTTCACAAAAAAAGCATTGTATCCAAGCCGGCCCCCTTCCCAGCAGAATTCCTAAGGTCTTGATGAGCCACTTAAAGACTTGGATTAGAAGCATGTGTCCAAGGGTG
>PVIR01021754.1:0-28990 GCA_004026965.1 Petromus typicus
AAAAAGAAAAAGAAAAGCTTATTTTAACACATTTTTCCTTTTCCTTTTTTATCTCTTGAAATTTTTTAGGACAAGTACTCAACGAAATGTGGATATTGGAGATTTGACTTGGGAACAGAAAGAGAAAGTGTTGCGATTGCTCTTTGCAAAAATGAATGGGTTTGTTCCTAGGTAATTTCCTGTCTCTGCAGTGAAATGCTAAATTGTATCAAATCTAAAAACCATGAACTTATTCTTCATAAGAATTAGAGATAATATATTTAAAATACCAAAAATACACAAAGGATTCCATTGTGTAGCTATTATAATTCCCAGAGGTAAAGATTGAAAGATGAGTGACTGAACACATGCAAACAAAAGATGATTTGGAATTGAAAGGGAGAAAAACCCCAAACCCTTAACCCTTATTTATTTATTTATTTATTTAAGACAAGGTCTCCCTGTGTAATTCAGGCTGGCCTTGAACTCACTCTGTAGCCCAGGCTGGCTTCTTATTCTCAGTGATCTTCCCAGCTCAGCCTCCCTAGTGCTGAGATTACAGGTGTGCCCTACCATGCTTGGCTAAAAAGTGTAATTTTATCTATTTACAGTGATGTTTACTGTAATGCTTTCTAAGAAGTTAGAACATTGTGAAGCTGAATGTGCAGCACCTGCAGAGATGCATAATAACTAACAACTGTTAAGGCTTTGTTGGTTTACAAAGATAAGTAAATGATTTTTAAAGTGAATATTAATCAAGGGATTCTCTAACATAAGAAAGAGTCATAGGGCTAGGTGAGGTAATACAGTCCTGTAATCTTAGTACTTTAGGAGACTGAGGCAGAAGAATTGCAACTTACCAACTTAGACTAAAAATAAAAAACATTATATATATATACATTATATATATTGTTATATATATATTAAATATTATATATATATAAAATTAAAAGGGCTGGGGTTGTAGTTCAGTGTAAATCTAAAGTACTCAAGAGATGGGGAGAGAGGGAGAGAGAGACATAGAGAAAGAGGGAGGAGGACTAATCCTTAAAAAAAATTTCTAGGATCTGTTGGTTTTTTCCCCCTCCCCCTTCCTTTTTGCAGTACTAGGTGGTTGAATCCAGGTCCATTATGCACACTGTGAAAGTACTCTGCCACTAAACTACATGCCCAACCATTTTTATCTTGAGAAATGCTGGCCTTGTTTGTCATTCTCCTGCCTCATCCTCTGAGGAGCTAGGATTACAGTTATGTATCACTATGCCTTGACTGTTCACTATTTTGTCAGTGACTATATAAACCTGGAATTAAATAGTAGCTGGCTAAAGAAATCAAACATATTTTGTACATATCAAGTAGTATCAGGGCTTCAAAAGAATGAAGAGGAATTGCCTTTGAACTTACAATCTAGTTGTTTAAAACCAAATATAACTAGTGAAAAAGGTTAGATGGCATAATAAATTATAATTTGAAATCAAACAACATGTCAAAGACTAGGGCAGTAGGAAGACATTCCTGAAAGAGGTGCATTGGGGTACTTTGTAGGACAATGGAATGATAGTGAGAGAAACGGCACATCTGACAATGGGCTTAGTAGACAGTACACAAAAACACCCTAGATACAGGGTGTTCAGGGAACATTGAGGGAAAACTGCTTGAGGAAATTTGGCGATGTTACAAGGTAAATAGAAGTAAGATTTAATTTATAAGACTGAATATTATTGAGCCAGGGATTTAGCTCAGTGGTTCAGGCCTGCCTTACAAGTATAAGGTCTCAGGTTCGATCCCCTGTACAAAAAAAAAAAGATTAAATTTTATTGAGCCTTAAAAATCACACAGAGCATCTGAACTTAATGCCATTGTAGATTTCAGAGTAATTTGTATCCTACTTCTGTGCCATTAAGGGAATGAGGATTTACCGTACTCTGACACCCTTTCCTGAAAGGGTGCACAGGGGAAGATCAATGTTTGCAGAGCTGACATTAACCAAACACAGAGGCCAGTGCACTACTCTGGGTGTGTGGTGGGGTTGTTCTAGGCAAGAATGTGAGCAGTCAGAAAGGAAGGGGAGAAACAAATTAGATAATGGGAAAAAGGAACAAGACTTGGTGGTAAAGGACAAAAAAAATGAAGAAAAAATTCAAGGTTTTTAGTTTAAGAAATAAACTGGTACTATAGATAATAAACTGGTGGTACTATAGATTAAAGGAAGATCAGAAAAGCCAGTGTGAGAAAGTATTTAAGTTTTATTTAATCCATCCATTAATTCACTTAACAAACATACTGAATGCCTAGTCTTGAGAATTAGATGTTATACTAATCTCAAGGAGTTTATGGCTCATGAAACTTTTATGGGAGAAAATTATTCATCACAGAAGTCAAGTGTAGAAGTGTAGCTGTAACAGGATCAGAAATTATACGGTGGTTAAAAACAAACAAGCAAAAGGCCTAGATTAAGGGGATTCGACCTCACTGGGGAGTTAGCAGAATTTTTTTTTCTTTATGGTACTGGGGGTTGAACTCAGGGCCTTGTTGCTTGCAAGGTAGGCCTGGTGCCACTTGAGCTAAATCCTGGCCCAAGTCAGCAGAATTTTTTTTTTTTTTTCTTTTTTAGGTTTTTTGAGACAGGGTCTCGCTTTGTGGTTCAGGCTGGCCCTGAGCTCAGCCTCCAACTCACATCACAATCCTCCTGCCTCTGCCTCCCGAGTGCTGGGATTACAGGCGTGAGCCACCACGCCCGGCACTGTGCTATGTGGTACTGGTTGCTGCTGGGTGTGGGTCTCCACACCGAGCACTGTTATGTGGTTACCGGGGAATCGAACCCGGGCCCTTGCGCTTGCAAGACAGGCGCCGGAACCACTGAGCTAACTCCCTGGCCCCCCCAAGTCAGCAGAATTTTTCAGAAGTAAAATCTTGAGTGGATTTCTAAAAAGTGAACAGGAACAAAAAAGGAGAAAAACTCTAGGCAGAAAAAATAGTGATATCTTCAGTGTTGATCTGGATGATGGCAAGATATATACTGAAGAACAGCTTTATAGCATCTATAAAAAAGGGATGAGTTTGGGGAAATAGATATGATTATGTTCAGTAAAAACAGATTTAGTAGAGATGAAGGTGGAGAACAGAGAGGCAAGGCTAGGGGCTTTCAATAGGAAATGGGAAGAAAAAGGAATAAAACCAAAAGGGAAGAGATTAAAGAATTACTGGTGAAATGAAGTACTTTGAAGTGGCTCTTATGTCACTGAAAGCCTTCCATAGAGTTATTAGAGGTGGAGGTAGATTCAGGTACTAACTCTCATTGTGAGCTGATGTCTCTCTACCCAGGAGATAGCTTGAGTTCTAGGGCTCCAGTTACGTAGTTATTTTTAACCTGGGAGAAACAACTTTCAGTGAGATTGTCTACACCCACGCAATGAACTTGAACTTGACTCATAGTGGAATCATGTTTAAGCCTATTGAAATTTCATGCCAAAACTGAGTAAAGGAGAAAAATAAGATTAGATGGTAAAATGTTGAGGAGATTAAGTGAGAAAGCTCAAACCAGACAGAGGAGAAGCTAGGTTCCAATACCTTAGTTCATGAACACTTCTATTTATAAACAATTCAGTTCAGAAACGTGTTCAACAGAATTTTATTTCCACTCTCAAACTCAGTATCAGGTAACAAATATGACCACAGCTGTCTTCTCTATACAAATGCAAATGCAACCATTTTTTCAGAGTCATAAAACAAATTAAGTGGGTAAGCCTAGGTACCACTGTAGTAGAAAGTAGGAAGTTGGTCAGAGTTCACAGTAGATTTTGTGTGACCCAAAAGTATAGTATCTTTGTGATTGAACTAAAATAATATCCAGTAAGTGGCTAAAATTATAAATCAGTGCTTTAGTAACAAGTAGAGCTCTATTAGTATCTCAGGTACATTTTCTCATGCATCACGATCATGCAGACTATTATATGTCCAAATTTTGCATGGGATGCTGTCATAGGTACCTAATTGAAGACAAGTTTAGGAGTGAAATGTGTGTCATTATCTGTTGGGAGATCAATATACTGTATTTTATCTCTATAAAGCTCACTTCAAATTTAGAATAATAAATTAGTCAGGCATTTATTTCCTGTTCTTAGACCCAACTTTTCTAAATTATAAAGAGAAATGTTCATGCTGGGCCTTTTTCCGTTGGTAACCTTTCTATGTTTTGAGGGGGTTTTTGTGTGTGCAAGAAGAGCTTTTCTGGATATTTTGGTCAGTAATGTGGTGCAGTCCTGTGCATCTCCAGCCGTTGTGTGAGTACCTTCAGTTTTTAAAAAAGATTTATTTTTATTAGCACATATTTGCTATACATAATGATCACCTTCAACATAAGGAATTTGTATCTGTACATAATGTCTTTATTCCCCTTTTCTTCCCATTCCCCTTCCCACCCTTCAGCCTTTTTTTATCCCATTTCCAAAAAAGCTGTTTTCATTTTTTTTCCCTTTTTTTTAAAAAAAATCTTTTTTCTTCTCTTCTCTGTTCCGCTTTCCATTTGAACATGTTTCACCTAGTGTCATCTTCCATTTTGCTCTTCTTTAGGTTTCTCACACTAGAGAAACAATGAGATATTTAAACTTGTGTCTGATTTATTTCACTTAAAATTATGGTCTCAAAGGTGCATCCATTTACCTAAAAATGACTCAGGTTTATTGTTCTTTATGGCAGGGTAGGTGAGTACTTCCATTATCTATTCATCTCCATATTTGTGTCTTGAGTTCTACATTTTGCAACTTGTTTTTGCTGCAGTGGGGACTGAACTGAGGGAACATTGAGCTATGCCCCCCTCCTTTTTTAAACTGTTTTTTATTCAAGGTCTTATTAAGTTATGCAGGCATGTCTTGAACTTGTGATTGTCCTTCCTCAGCTTCCCAAGTATCTGGGATTACAGGCAAACATGCCTATCAACAATCTGAAGTGAATACATTAAGTTTGCATAACAGATTGCATCAATGATTGTGTAAAAGTTCATTGTGAAAATAAGTTCACCCAAACAAAGCTTTTCAGTTGGTACTTCAAGGTTGTAGTTGAAATATGAGGGCATAAGGAGATATAGTGCCGTATTATGTTGATTGACTTTACCCTGTACAGGAATGTAGGCAGCGTTCTAGGCTTCCAGGTGCTGACTACATTGTTTCTGACAGTGAAGAAAAGAAGGAATTTGGGTAAGAGCTTTCTTGCCAAAGTCCATGAATTTGAACCTCATCATGATGGTTCTGTGCCAGAACTGAGTAATAAGACAAGTCTTTTTTTCTGAACCAAGTTCCATGTGTGGTTGTATGTCTTTATTGAAGGAATGAAAGTAAACCTCAAGATAAGACAGTTGAGCTTCAAGATCAAACAGGTGAAAGTAAGCTTCAGGATCAAACATTTATCACCCAGCAAGTTCCAGTCTCAGACTCTGAAATGGCACCATCTAATACTGTGAAAGGATCACAGGAGTCCAACATGGTAAGGAGTCTTTAACCTTTCAGATAATACAACTGTTATCTTCTCTATGCAGCTTCTTACTAATTGACAGTTCTCTAATAGACCACTGGGAGCCTCAGATATCAGTGGAATGAGTAACAAATAGACTAGTATGAGAGCATGGACAACTTACATTAAAGGCATATTACACATATGCAAATGCATATATGTACCTATTTTGTTTTATTTTATTTTTTTGAGACAGGGTCTCGCTTTTTGTATTTCAGGCTGGCCCTGAGCTCAGCCTCAAACTCACAGCAATCCTCCTGCCTCTGCCTCCCAAGTGCTGGGATTATAGGCGTGAGCAACCACGCCTGGCTGTACCTATTTTAGTTTGGCAAACATACACGTACATACCAAAACTGAAAGAAAGATAAAAAGAAACAAATAGGGCTGAGGATTTAGCTCACTGGTTCCAGCACCTGCCTTGCAAGTACAAGGGCCCAGGTTCAATCCCTGGTAACCACATACAACAATGTTGCGCATGGAGTCTCATGTCCACCATCAATCAGAACCACACACCACAGTGCTAGGCGTGATGGCTCAAAACTGTAATCCCAGCACTTGGGAGGCAGAGGTAGGAGGATTGCTGAGTTCAAAGCGAGACCCTATCTCAAAAAAAAAAAAAAAAGAGAAAGAAAGAAAGAACAAAACAAAGAAAGCTAGCTAAGCAATCTAGGCAAAATATATACTATCTTTCTTTTAGTACTTCGAATCAAATCTAGGATTTTATACATGCTAAATAAGCATTATATCCGAGGTACATCCCCAGCCCCACTATCTTTTATACAAGCACAAACACAATGGCCTTATAATTCTTGGCTTTGGATAGAAGTAGGAAGTATGACTTATAACCAAGGAGACAAAGGCATTTATTAATGGTACCATTAAACAAAACAAAACCAAATTTTTTTTTGTTAGGTACTTTTTATTTATAATTTTTTATTCATTATTAATTAGAACAAGGTAGACTCTGAGAAAGTTTAAATTAGGCCATATCAGATCAAAAAAGAAAATAAAATACTAAATTTTTAGCTGCTACATTATGAATGTGACTACAGATTTTTTTGTAAGAAACAAGAAACTTTTCTGAGCAGCAAGTGGCTGGTGAAATGAGCTAATTCCAGATACACTAACACAGTTCTGATCAGTCAGCATTTTTAAAAAAGTGACTTCCCTTAAATGTAAGAAAAATGTTAAGGGTCATTGTGATTGTTATTTAAGTCCACCTGGAATATAGACAATAATAACTTTTATTCAGCCTAGCCTCAACTTGTTGGTTTAAACATTAGCTGTATTTTTTGATAGATAAAATGGGGCATTGTATTATCAAATTGTAAATTTCTATTCCCTCACCATTAGGAAACAAAAAGCCCAGACCCTGTAGGGTTGCAAGTATAGTTTGTTAAAGTTGCAGTCACCTTATTATCTGGAATATTCTGACACTCTATCCAACAGGTGATAGAGTGCAACTTTGCAAGGTTTTCACCACCCGTCGTAGCTCATAGAGTAGGGCGGCACTATCCAAACGTCAGATGGAGAAGCAGGAAAAGTATCCAAAGCCATGAGGCTAAGGAGCAGACTACCAGAGCCAGCAGCATTCTAGTTTAGAAAGCTCAGACTCAATTGAGATGGTGAAACAAAAAGGCAGAATCCATTCTGTTTAGCACATAAATTTTTGTTCTGACTTAAAGTTTAGATATGTCAAAGAAACAACACAGGGGCACTTGAATTAACAGCAGTACACTGTTGTAGCATGTCTTAACTGTATGTAATGAAAAGCTTTGACATTTCTTAGGTTCCAATCAGTAACATTAGTGAAAAGAAAAGAAAAAGTATCACTAATGAGAAATGCAGGCAGAGAAAATAATACATAAAATTTGGCAAATAACAGCAAGTTGGACGTGCTTTAGGTAAGTCTTACCCAGTTTTGTGGTTTCATGGTTACCATTTAATGGCTCCTTGTCTAAAATAACTTTTGAAATATCTAAGAACACTACTTGCATCTGGTTTAATGACTGAGGCATTGATCAGTGATTTGAAGCAAGCTCTGAAACTTAACTTTTGGCACATATAATAAAAAAGTTGATTTATTCATTGAATACTGAGGTATTCTTGAGAAGTGATCTTAAGAATCAGGAATAGGGACAGTAATAGCATGAGTAGTGGTCATGAATCACAAGAACAACAAGGTGGCATTGAGGAAAAGAGGAAGCAATTGTTACAATATTGGGATAAATAGAAATAGATTAGATCTTCCATGTGTGGAATGAGGGAGGCTTAGGAAAACTGAAAGGGCTTCCCCCTCTGGCACTGAAATAGATAGGGCTGTGTTTGAGCTCAGCCAGAGGGTGAAATGTATTCTATACCATTTCCCCATCCAAGCATTCTTCTTCCAATTACAAAGCCTTCTGTAAATATACTGCCCTTGCCCTCCTTCAAACTGTCAGAAAAGGGGAGAATTTTTAGAAAACAAATGTACGCTCTTCCTAGATAAGCATTTCACAGTTACACCTGTTTTCTCAAAACAGAAGTATGAAAAACTAGTTAAAATCTGATGTCAGTATTATACTAGATACCTCCCTATGGCAACTGTGAAGGGCCAAGTCTTGAGAAAGACTTTAGTGAAACATACTCCAATCCCAGAGATCTGATCTGAACAGAGGCTGCAAATGAAATTGGTGAGGAGGGGAGAGAGATTATGCAGGATGGACTAGATTTGAAGAAACTCTTTTTCTAACGGCCCATGGTAGGCATAACCACAGCAGGTGAGGAAAGAGTAGCATCCTCTTCTTTCCACTGAGAAGTGATGGTCTTTAGCTGTGTGTAGAACTGGATGCCCTAAAAAGACCAAGAAAAGAGAGTGAATTTACATGTACTTCTCGGGTACATCAGAAGGCTTTTGGGACTCTCTTAATTAGTTTTGGAAGGTAGTTCTGTGAGTGCCATTCATGTTCCTATTAATAGGTGCAATCAGAATACAGTGTAGCTCATTAGATCATCTTTCTGGCACTTAGCAAACAAACTAGTTGTCCTTAATATTCTAAAATTAAGACTTCTCAACTGAGAGCATAAAAAATGGAAAAATTGAACAATGAGATCTATTACACTTGCAGATCCTTTTATTTCAGAGCTGAATATCATGTACCCTTTAGTCATCAGACTTTCCTCAAATCCTGCCTCTTCCTTTATTGACTGAAGTTTAAACTTGGGTTTAAACTTATCTGAGTGATAAATACTCACCTCATAGCAATGTTGGAGAAAGTAATATATCATATAAATTTAATACCATGATGAGGCTTCCTGACTTTGCTTTTAAGGTTTTACAATGGCTTAGCTTCTGCCTAACTAACTTCATCTGTTCTCAGTCTTCTCCTAATTTACTTACTGTGCTCCAGCTCATTTCTGAGGTCTAACAAGCCATGCCTGTTCCTGCCACAGGCTATGCAACCACTGACATATGTGGTGATAGTTCATTCCTCAGCAGCATATGAAATATTCTCCTTTCACAGATAAAGAAACTTGAGGCCTAAGAGGGTATATCCCAAGGCATACAGTTCATAACTGGCTGAGTTGGGATTTGAACCCAGTCAGTCTAGTTCCCAGGTGTGCATTACTTTTCTTATTCCATGCTATATTCATAATACCTAGAATAGTGTTTGGTATAAAGAAGGTACTCAATAAATTCTTTTGTGTGGTATTGGGGATTAAATCTAGGACCTCACAAATGCTAGGCAAACATTCTGCCAGAGCTATAGCCCCAGGCCTATATATATATTATAATATAAATATATATAATATAATATGAATATATAATATACTATCATATAAATTATATCATATAAATATATAATATAAATATATATGATATAAATATATATTATAATCTTAATATAATATAAACATATGATATATAATATAAATATATATTATATATATATATATACTTTTTTTTTTTTTTTTTTTTTTTGAGACAAAGTCTCACTTTGTAGTTCAGGCTGGCCCTGAGCTCAGCCTCAATCTCATAGCAATCCTCCTGCCTCTGCCTCCCAGTGCCAGGATTATGAGCGTGAGCCACCACACCAGGCACTGAGGTATGTGGTATGTGGTACTGATTGCTGGTGGGCATGAGTCACCACGCCTGGCATTGTATGTGGTTACTGAAGATTGAACTTGGGCCTTTGTGCTTGCAAGGCAGGTGCTGGAACCACTGAGCTAAATCCTCTGCCCCCTTTTAATATTTTTTGAGACAGGATCTCACTAAGTTACACAGTTGTCCAGGTTGGGCTCAAACATGTGCTCCTCCTAGGACTGTTGGGAATTACAAGTGTGTGCTATCCCATCCAACTCCATAAAATTTTTATAAACAGCCAAGTTTGGTGGCACACAATTGTAATCCCAGTGCTCTGGGAGGCTGAAACAGAAGGTTCACCAGTTTGTGCCCAGCCTGTGCAAGTCAGCAAAACCCTATCTCAAAATGAAAAATAGAAAAAGGGCTGGAGCTGAAGCTTAGTGCAAAGGCTCTGGCTTCAGTCTCCAGTACTTACAAAACAAGTTTTTGTAAACAAATAGCTATTCTGAGTGAAGTATATGTAATAGGAGTATGTGGAGCACACATCTGGCATCAAAGAGTACAAGTGGTCATAAGGGGTGTGCTGGAAGTCTGTCTGTAAGCCAAGAGAGTAGTCACAGATGGGGAGCAAATTCCAGGCAGGGGAAATGCACAAAGGCTTGGAATTCCAGATACCCTTCCCAAACTGTTGCCTTAAGGTATTGAGGAAGAGGTAGTTTGGCAAAATTTTGTTAACTTTTAAATCTTTTCTAGGGGACTTTCTGAGAAGCACTGTAGAACAACATAGGAGCTCACAGAAGCCACTGACAAGTCCTTCACTGCAGAATCCTTGCTCCTGAATTTGTTCAAGAAATTTTCTTAAAGGGAAAAATAGTTAAGTTACCTGTTTGCCATAGAAATTGGTGTCTCCTCTAAAGGAAGCTCGAGAGCCAGTAAATGAGAACATTGGCAAAGGCACTGGGATGGGGACATTGACTCCCACCTAAAAGAGAACAAACTGACATCAGAGCCCAAGCAGAGGACTCAAACTGGATTCTCCATGTAGAAGCACAAAGACAACAGAAAGATTAATTTTTTTTTTTAATTTTAGAAGTTTTTGTTTGTGTTTTTTTTTTTTTTTTTGAGAGACCTATCTGAAGAACATACTTTCTACCCCACCAACTTTTATTACTGAGGAAGAAATAGAGCAGTGGAAGAAATTAGAGGGGCAGTCTTCAAGCAGGCTGCAGTGACTGATCACTGCTTTTTGTCTCTGAGAAACAGTAAAGAGCTAGAAGAATTTTCAAAATTTTGTTAACAAACCTGTCCGACATCTACCAGGTGGGAATATTTCCGAGCAGTGGCTCCATTGGTGGTGAAGATGGCAGTTCCATTTCCATAAGGGTTGTTGTTTATAATCTTAATGGCTTCATCCAATGTTTCTGTCTCCAGGACCACAAGAACTGGACCAAAAATCTCCTCTTTGTAACAGGTCATATTTGGCTGCCAGGAGTGATATGTCCAGAAAGTCAGCTTTTTGGATTCTGAGTATTTTATGCTTACTTGTTCTTTTACTACCTAGCTATCTACATGAACAGCTTTCATGTTTGCAGTCAACTTTCATTTTAAATCACCTATATAAAAGTCCTCTTGCTCTGTTCCATATCCTGAGCTACAACATAATAATTTGAAATTCCTACTAATTATAACCACAATCCCAGGTGTAGTTCCCACAAAACATCACTGGCCTCACATCTAATACCTGGACAACCACTTCCACACAATTCTTATGTTACCAGAAAGTTACAGAAAGTTCATTTTTTATAAATCAAACATATTAAATACACTAGGAGAGCTTTTCTGTTTATAGAAACTGTGCTAAATTCTCTGTAACATAGCAATCTGTTCTCCTTCATTTCTTTGCCTCCCAAGTAAATCTGTACATTTTTACTTTGATATTGGGTTATACTTGAACAGTCAAAACATCCTTCAGTATTGCTTCTAGTCAGCTATGTTGCTACTCAGTATATTTTTTTCCC
Organism: Petromus typicus; assembly: GCA_004026965.1. NCBI lineage: Eukaryota > Metazoa > Chordata > Mammalia > Rodentia > Petromuridae > Petromus > Petromus typicus. The sequence continues at coordinate 11,569 of PVIR01021754.1, forward strand.
TTTTTGGTTCTATGGCAAGAGTTCAATCTCAATTATTCATGATTATAGTGGGGATATATGAATTTCAAAAAAGGCTCCTCCTCTCAATGCAGTTGTATTAGCTGAGAGACTTTTCAGTTTTGTTAAATAAAAATTGACCAATGAATTTTTTTTTTTTTTTTTTGCTTTTGTCACTTTCTTGTGAAGATACAGCTACATTTTGAGCACAAAGCAGGTATTCAGTAAATACTGGAGTCAGATATGGTTGTGGACCTGAAGTACTGGCTGCCAGGAGGCTGAGGCAGAATGATTGAGAATTTGAGGCCAGCCTGGGCATCTTAGCAAGATGAGTGCCAGCCTGAACTACAAAAATGAGACCCTGTCTCGAAAAAAAAAAGATAAAAATGCCTGTGATCCCAGCACTAGGGAGGCAGAGGCAGGAGGATGGCTGTGAGTTCCAGGCTCTCCTGGTCTACTTAGTGAGCTCAGCGCCAGCCTGAACTATAAAGCAAGACCCTGTCTCAAATAAAATGGATAAAAGGACTGGGAATATAACACAGTTCTCCCTGGGTTCATTCCCCAGTACCAAGCGAAAAAACTGGTGCTTGATACATTGATCGAGATACTGAAATTCCTCTGAGTTGGAGCAAGGGAGAGGGAGAACTAAACAGAGTAATGTAAGACAGTGGTTGACAAACTTGGCTGTGGCCTGTTTTTGTACAGTCCACAAACTAGAATGATTTCTGCATTTTTAAGTGGCTAAGGAAAATTTCAAAACAATATTTCAGGATGTTAAAGTATATGAAATTCAAATGTATGTCTATAAAGTTTTATTAGAACACAACCATGTTTATGGCTGATTTTACAGGACACATCAGAGTTGAGTAGTGTTGACAGACACTCTGCAATGATAGAGATAAGGAAAGTGTGCTGAATATGCTCTAGGGCAGAGCTCTCGCTGAGGGGAGAGTTAAGCAAACTCCAGATAAAACAACTGAGCATTCCTGGTGAGAGCTGTGATTTTAATAATTAAATGTCTTCATTTATAAATTAGAAGGATGAGATTCCATAGCCTCTAAGGTGCCTTCAGCTTTCATATTTGTGAAATGAGTTGTTCACCTTGACTTTTGAGATGATGGTTGGTCCAACAAAGTTACCATTTTCAAAGCCTTTGACTTTAATATTTCGCCCATCGAGGAGGATGGAAGCTCCCTCCTTCTGTCCACTATCAATCAGATTACAGACTCGCTCTTTGGCCTGAGGGGTGATCAGAGGGCCCAGATCAGCTCCAGGCTGGTCTCCTACAAAACAACATAAAAGTACTAAAGTCTATGTTAACAAATTATGGCTGCTAATCAGAGATGAATCTGAATGACAGGTAACAGTATAGAGACAAAGGTAAGAGTAAATATGATTGTTCTCCACGGGCCAAGGACATTGCTAAACCCAAGAGCTTCATACCACAGATGCAAAATCAAAAGTTGCTAGGCAGATGACTGATTACCCGCATTGACCCGCAATTTTTTGGCACGCTCCACCAGTTCTGGCAGCCATTTCCTCGTTTCTCCCACAAGGATTGCTGTTGAAAGAGCCATGCAGCGCTGACCAGCAGCTCCAAATGCTGCTCCAACCAGCTGGTTCAGGGTATTTTCCTTGTTGGCATCTGGCATAACTACCCCATGGTTTTTGGCTCCCTGAAGAAATACAGAAAGTAGATGACCTTCCTTAACCCAGTATAATTAATCTAAGAATTAAACGGAAATTTCAAGTGACAATTCAGGCAAAGACTAGAGAACTCATTCATTGTTGTTTTGAGGTTGAAAAAATATTTTATTTTTCTTCTGATTCAGTATCAGTAGTCAAACTGAGGACTTTAATGCTTGGCAGGCAGGCATGACAAAACTGAACTACATCTCTGGTTTAAAAATTATTTTTAATACTGTTACTGCTAATATCTTACAAGGTTGAGCAGGTCTCCACATTTCTTTTTCTCTACTTACCACTTGACAACCTGATAGATGTGTATGTACGAATTCATTAATTTTTTTCAGTTTTTTGAGACAGAATTTCACTATGTACTTTAGACTGGCCTTGAACTCATGACATTCATCCAGCCTCAGTCTCCTGAGTGCTAAGATTACAGGTATGCATCACCATGCCTAGTGATGTATATTTATTTAGATTAAAACTATTACCAAACAAGGGTGTAAACAAAAAGCCCCATTTTATATTACATTACATTCAGCAACCAAGGAAAATACCCTTCTTTTTCGTAAGTTAGATAGAAAAGAATTTGTTGTCCACTTGGGTTCCCAGTTAGATGAAGAGCTTCTTTGTTTACGCTTAAACAAAGAACTGCCAATAATAGCCAGTAACCAGCTGAGAGTCAAAATAGAAGGCAGACCTCCTGATACTGAAATACTTCTAGAACTTCTAGAAAAAGTTCTAGAAAGAAGTTCCCAAGTTGGCTTGTTTCTATGTAATTTGGCTATATGTATGTCTTTTCTGTGTAGGATGATCAGTAAGTTTCCAGATAAAATTTAGTTGATTGCATGGATAGATACCATGTCTGCTACTTTATCTCATTATGCACAATGTTGAACACAGATTATACTCAAAAGGGCTGATATCAGATAAAACATTTGAGCATGAAAAGTGGGTATTTCATGAAGTTTCAAAGTCTGTGCATAAGAGGCTATCCCTTTTACAACAGGAAGGAAGGATGAGATAGCTAGGCATGGAGAGGTACACCTATAATTGCAGCACTCTGGGAGGGGCAATTTAGCAAGACCCTGTCTCAAAAATTTTTTTAGAAGGCTGGGGATATAGCTCAGTGCAAAGGCCTTGAGTTCAATACTGGAGGAGGTAGGGAGAGGGGAACACAGATGCAACAGGACTCTATATTTAGTGTCAAAGAGTCTCAGCCTGGCATATGGCCTATGCCTATAATTTCAGCTTCTTGGAAGACTGAGCAGGAGGACTGAAAGACCAAGACTTGCTAATACAACTTACCAAGCAAGAACCTAATTCAAAAATAAAAATAGGGGCCAGGGATTTAGCTGAATGGTTTTGGGTGCCTGGCAAGCACAAGGTCCAGAGTTCAATCCCCAGTAACCATATACCACAATGTCAGGCATGGCTATAATTCCAGCACTCAGGAGGCAGAGGCAGGAGGATTGCTGTGAGTTCGAGGCTTGCCTGGGCTACATAGCTCAGGGCCAACCTGAACTACAAAGCAAGACCCTGTCTCAAATACATACATGAAATAAAAAAGGCTGAGCATGTAGTTCAGTAATGCCTAGCATGTGTGTGAGGCTTTGAGTTAAACCCCTAGTATCACAAATACAAATAAATAAATAATTAAAAATTGCTCAACATTTGGCAAGGAACTGGAAAGACCAATAAAAGTAAATCATACCCATGTATCATACAGGGATGTTTGGCTTTTTCCAGTGCCTTAAATAGACTGATCTCTGGGGGGGGGGGATGGTCATATCTTTACATTAGTAATTAGGATATTACTTAAAAGAAGGAATGATTAAGGGCTGAAAACATGGTATAAAGGATATAACAGAATCAGAATTGGCTCTGACTGCTGAAGCCCAGAGAATTTAAAGCTATTCTTAAGGAGAAATGTGCCCTTTGTCACCAAGATTAGTTGTATGTAGTAGAAGGTGATCAGTGTGACAGTTAAAACTCACAAACTTAATGGCTAAGGAGAAGACACTTAGGGTGAAATGTAATTAAGAAACACTGGCATTAGAGAGGAATGAGCAGCACCTTTGCTGAAGGGCTGTCCCAATGTCATTTAAATACATACAACAACGTCTGGGGGAAAATGGAATAAGAAGTCACCATATTGGCTTGAACCCTCTTGCCATGTCTTGACCCTCTCTCGAAGATGTACTCTCCTGCCTGGTTGGATCCCACAAAACTGATCGCTTTGATGTCCGGATGATCACAAATAAAATTGACAGCTTTAAGGAGAAAATAAATGATTACCACAAAGAACAAACAGCCATAGTCTTTTCAAGATAGCAAAATTTCCCCTTCTCAATGCTATCAATCAAATTTTCATACATTTATTTTTCCGTAATAGATTCCGATTATGAAGTTTCTTTGTATTTATCTTAAATTCTTTAAATTACAAATTTTATTTAACTTTTTCTTTTTCATTGTTAACCATTTCAGAATTTACACTTCTAGTCTAACTCTGAAATTGGTAAACCACTATTTTCCTTTAAAATCAGAGCCTTTCAATATATGACCCTTCCTTTTCATCTTTTAAGAATGTGACACATCTACAAAAGTGTCTATTGAGTGACACCCTCAGTAGAGTGTCCTCTTGTGAGAAGTGACAGTGCATAGTATTAAAAAGCAAGAACCAGTCACTCTTCCTGGGCAACACATTCTTATAGTTTCTACCAGTATGATTTTTTGGGGGCAAATTAATTTCATTATGCCTCTATTTTCTTGTCTTTAAATGGAAAAAATAGTACTGACCTTAAATGATTGTTGCAAAGATGAAATGGGAACATAAATATATATGTATTTCCTTCTTTACTAAGATATCTGCTTGATGCTGGGGGTCAAACCCAGGGCCTTGTGCATGCTTAGTTGAGCATGTATTCTACCACTGAGCTATACCCCCAACCATGTACATTAGAAGAACCAGGAACAGTGCCTGAATCACAGAGGCATTATTTAAGCTTTAGTTATGAGTTAGAAGGCTCTCGATGTCTGATATCCACAAATCTTTTCAGTTAAATATTCTCTTGAGTGCCTTCCATGTTCAAACAAAACTTTTCTCTTTACTCATCAGGTCCAAATTTGTATCTCTGGTGTTGCCATGTGTAGTGCCAGGTAAGAAGCACTGGTCCTCTCCAGTTAGTGACAGGAGCACATAGATGATAAAACAGTTAACATAGTAATGCCTTTATTTCTAGTGTTCTCATCCTAAAGCACCCAATTACCACCAACACCTTGGTTTTTTGGTAGTCCAAGTAAGTAGCCACATGTAGAAGGGCAGTTACCATCATGTCTTCCATGGATGATGTTCAGTGTTCCATCAGGGGCACCAGAATCTTGCAGTAACTTAGCAAGCAGCATACTTGCTCCAGGGACTCGCTCTGAAGGTTTCATTAGAAAAGTATTTCCACAAACCATGGCCATGGGAAACATCCAAAGCGGTATCATAGCAGGAAAATTAAATGGGGCGATTCCTGCACACACCCCCAAAGGCAGACGGTAGGAATAAAGGTCCATGTCTTTGGTGATGGATGGCATGGTCTCTCCCAGCATGAGAGATGTTACACTGCAGGCATGCTCAACTACCTCTGGAACACAGGAGAAAAAGTCAGGCCACCATCTCACCACCCTGGGTACTACCTAGCTTTGCCATGCTCTGTTCAGCCCTTAGTTGAGGGAGCGGCTCAGGCCAAAGACTGAGGGAGAGGCACTGACTTGTCCTTCCAGGTGAAAAGGTACAGAATGTGCTTGTCAGCCAGGGGTAGTGGCTCATGCCTATAATCGCAGCATTAGTGGAGTCTGATGCAGGAATACTCTTAAGTTTGAGCCCTGTTTGAGCAACTTAGTGAGACTCTATCTCAAAAAATAAAAAAAAGGCTGGGGATATAGCTTACTAGTAAGGCCCTGGGTTCAATTCCTGGTACGGGAAAAAAAATAACTCTCGGTATGAGAAAAAGACAGTGAAATGTACATACCTGCTGGAAGATCATTTGAGAAAATAATGAAACAAATCATCCCTAATGGTACCTGGCAGATACTGCAATTTCTAAGGTAAGTATTAAATTTATCATGGAGCCAGGTGTCATGACCCTTACCTGTAAGCCCAGCACTCTGGGAAGCTGAAGCAGGAGGTTAACAAGGGCAAGATAGGTCTGGGCAACATAGTGAGGCTCTAGCCCCAAATAAAAATAAAAAGGACTGGAAATGTAACTCAATGGGAGAGCACCCCTGGATTCGATCCCTGTACTGGAAAAAAAAAAAAAAAAAAAAGACATTGTGGAACAGCAAAATCTTCCTAAAGAAGCAACTTTCTCATGCTGGGATCTTTGCCTCTAGATTTTCTTTGTTCTTTCCCAAAACTCCCATGAGGGGCTCCCAGCTTACGAAGGCCTCGAAACACATCTCCTTCGGCATCAGCTAGGGTCTTCCCTTGTTCCATTGTGATTAACCTGGCAATTTCTTTCTAGAATGAAAACACACAAATAGAAAATAATGCAAGGAGGGGGACTGAGAGGGTATAAAATAAAATTTATTAAATAAAAACAAGACAAAAAATAAGGAAAGTGATGCAAGGCTGTTCCTCCCTTTCCCCTCCCTCCCTCCTCTCCTCTTCCTCTTCCTACTTACAAAGCCTACATGCCTACTACACTTTCCCTGTGTCTTCTTCTTCCCTTGTACTCTTCCTCCCTCCCTCTCTTCTTTTTTATTCATTTTTTTTGAGGGGGGGCCCTGAGGATTAAAGCCAGGGCCTTATACATGCCCAGCATATACTCTACCACTAAGCTACATCCCTAGCCCCTATATTACTCCATTTAACCCTCTGTTAGCCAAGGAAGCACAAAACCAGAGGAGAGAACCAAGGTGAGAGCCTTGGTCGGTGTGTCTCTGTAATGGAGTTAGGTAGAGCAGCTGAGAAGGTCTCTGGAGGAGTGACCGACCCTCTAGGCAACAATGTGGAATTTAGATTTCTCACCAAGTTTTCTTTAATAAGTTGCTGATAGCGGAGCAGCACCTGCTGCCGGCTCAACACTGACGTGTCTGCCCATGCAGGAAAAGCTCGCTTGCAGGAGGCCATAGCTGCATCCATTTCAGCCTTGGTGGACTCAGGGACTCGACCAATGACCTCATTGGTGGCCTGTTGGGAAAAAGAAGCCATCACACCATCCCAATGCCATCCTTTCGGTGTTCTGCCTGGTCACCAAGGCAGCACTACATGCTTCATGATAAAGGCACAGGTCTGCCCCTTCCACCATATCCCCGTGATGCTAGGTTAGTTTTAAGTTGAAAGCTTTGCTTACTGGGTTGTGGATGTCAATCCATTTGTTGCTTTTGGATTCAACAAATTTCCCATCAATGAAGAGCTTTACAGTTGGCTGAAAAAAAAAGGCACCGAAGGTTTATGTTAATTATTTTGCTTTCCTCTTTCCTTTTCACAAAGAAGGAATTTAGGCTGACAAATGAGTCTTCTAGTCTCTAGCAACATTACCATTAGGGCTGGGCCTGGTGGTGCTGGGGGTGGGTACTGAGGAAGGAGGATAGGAAGTTTGAGCCCAGCTCAGGGAGGTCTCATGCTAAAGTAAAAACGAAAAAAGGCTAGGGATATAGTTCAGTAGTAGAGTACAAGCCTACATGCCTACTTCATACTAGAACACAGGACCTTAACAGTAAGCTATATCCCCAGCCTTTTTTTATTTTTTGAGATAGAGTCTCGCTAAGTTGCTCAATTCAAGCACTGGTACTGAAAATAAAAACAAAAATGTTACCAATAGGGAAGAGATATACAATATCTATACAATACTATATTCTTGTCTATAGTGACTACTAAAGTATGCAAGCACCTCTGAGCTCACTAAATTCCCTGCCACTTACCCAGTAAATACCAGGAATAGAGTCACACTCTCTCTATATATATATCTATCTATATCTATATCTATCTATATCTATCTATCTATCTATCTATCTGTCTATATTTATGGTACCAGGGCTCAAACTTGTAACCTTGTGCTTGTGAGACAGGTGCCAGAACTACTGAGCTAAATCCCTGGTCTGAAACTTACATTTTAACAAAGCAAGTCAGGCATGGTGGCTCACACCTGTAATCCCAATACTTGGGAGGCAGACACAGGAGGCTTGCCCTGAGTTCGAGGCTAGCAGTGAGTTCAGGGTCAGCCTGAACTACAAAGGAAGACCCTGTCTCAAAAAACTAAAAAAAATTAAGATTAAAATAAAAAATAAAAAAGCAACCACTCTGTGTTAATATAGATTAGCTATTGATTTGTTGTCTCCATTGACTCCCCCCAGGGCCTCATGCAGTCCTGTCCTAGGTGGGTTTTTTCTTAGGGGACTCATTCTAGAGTATGTGATTACTTCGTGGTACAACACTACCCCTACCACTCTGCCTTGGAGCCAGCTGACTGTGGACTAAAACCTCTACAAAGAGTAAGCCAAATCATCCCTTTCTCCTTTAACTTTTGGTGTTGAGTATTTTGTCTCAGCAACAAAATCTCTAATCCCCCTTAACAATTTCATCATCTCTTAAAAACACCACTTTCCAGTACAGTCAAAACGGGCAAATTTCAACATGAACTTCAAAGGAGACAAACTAGGTATAGCAGAGAAAGTATATGAGGGCTTAAGAACCAAAAACTGTGAAGGGTTACTGTGTGACAGGTGAGTGCACTTCTATTTGGAAAAGGCTTTGAGCAGTAGCCCTTGTTTAGGTATTGCAGATCACTGGGAGGCAGGTGGTCGGGAAGAACTCAAAAGGTCGTGTTGAAGACAACTAACTATCTGGAACGTTCAACCAAACCTCTAAACTGGCCAGGACAGTATGTGCCTATAATTCCAGCTACACAGAGGGCTGGAGGCAGGAAGGTCACTTAAGGCCAGGAATTCAAGATCAGCTTGTACAACATAGCAAGACTGTTTAAAAAAGGTCTAAATTTCTAGAAGCCACAGAAATGTTTATACTTTTAATGTAGTACGTAAAGAAGAAAAAATTGTATGAAAAGTTTAATTTATTTTTTTTTAAATTTATATTATTGCTGGGTGTGGTGGCTGATGCCTGTAATCCCAGCACTCAGGAGGCAGAGGTAGGAGGGTGCTATAGTTCAAGGATAGGCTAGGATACACAGTGAGCTCAGGGCCAGCCTAAACGACAAAGAGCGACCTTGTCTCAAAAAAAAAAGTTTATATTATTGAAAAACTAAAGCCATTTAAATGTTATGTGATGAAATTAATTCAGATTATATGTACTTGGCAGAGGACGACTATGCAGCCATTAAAATGATAATTATATACACACAAAAATGATAATTATAGCTGAGTTCAGTAGCACGTGCCTGTAATTTCAGCTTCTTGAGAGGCTGAGGCAAGAGAATCTTAAATTTAGTGCCAGCCTCAGCAACTGAGTCAGACCTTGGTCTAAAGTAAAAAGGGACATTACTCAACAGTAGAGTATCCTTGGGTTCAATCTCTGATACTGTTATAAAACAAAACCCAAAATGAACACAAACCAATGCCTACACCATAGACATAACAAGAAAATCAAGACATAATTTCACATACAGTTTGATCATAATAAATAGGGAAGAAAAGAAGATAGCACAACACTGATTCTTTCTCAGAAATAAAGCTTTAGGGCCAGGGATTTCGCTCAGTGGTTTTTCTAGTTCAATCCCATAAAACAATGCCGGGTGTGGTGACTCATGCCCATCAACAATCAGTATCACCTACCATAATGCTGGGTGGGTGTGGTGGCTCACGCCTGTCGGGAGGCAGAGACAGGAGTACTGCTGTGAGCTGAAGGCTCACCGGGACTACACAGTGAGCTCAGGGCCAGCCTGAACTATAAAGCAAGACCCTGTCTCTCTCTCTCTCACACACAGACACACATACACACACACACACACACACACACACACACAGGGCCAGCCTGAACTATAAAGCAAGACCCTGTCTCACACACACACACAGGGCCAGCCTGAACTATAAAGCAAGACCCTGTCTCTTTCTCTCTCTCTCTCTCTCTCTCTCACACACACACACACACACACAGAGTAAAGCTATAGTTCTGAATATACTCACCACTGAGGAGGAGGAGAAGGATGCTGGATACCAGGCAGAGTTTACCTTGGAAGAAACCTGTGAAATAAAATAATGATTTGATAAATGAGGGCAGAAAATTAGTAAAATTTAGCAAATGGCTACTCTAAGTTCAACATTATACTAGCTACTGTGGGTACATGGAAAAGATCTTGGGTGTTCTCAAGGACCATATAGTCATTTAAAAACATATGAAATGATGTGACTCAGAAAATTATGAAGGAAAATAAATCAAAATAATTGTTTCCAGTTAAGTTTCTAGGACAGTTTTGTTACTATTATTATTGTTGGTACTGAAGATTGGACTTGGGACCTTGTGCTTGCCAGGCAAGTGCAGCATCACTGAGCTACATCCCCAGCCCAAGAGAGTCTTGATTTAAAAAAATTTTATTGGTCCTACATTTTCCTCATTTTTGGCTCAGAAAGAATAATCGTTATAAATCTAACAAGATTAAAATACTTAGTATGATATCTAAGTGTTGAAGATAATATATAATTACTAGGATAAACGATAAATAACATTGTGTATAATCAATGGAATAAACAGTACTTAACTAAAGGAGTATAATACATACATACATATAACTGAATACCAGTGTGCACTACAGCTTTATCTGCAATTGCTCAGAACTTGGAAGTGACATAATGTCCACAACCTCATGAGTAAGCAAAGAGGTATGCACATCCAGACATGGAATACTACTACTCAACAGTAAAAAGGAATGAAATGATACATGTAACACGATTAATTCCTGGTGCAGCAAGTGAAAGAAGCCAGGCACAAAGACAGCATAGTAATGGGCCGGGGAGTTAGCTCAGTGGTTCCGGCGCCTGTCTTGCAAGCGCAAGGGCCCAGGTTCGATTCCCCAGTAACCACATACAATACTGGGTGTGGAGACTCACGCCCAGCAGCAACCAGTACCACATAGCACAGTGCCGGGCGTGGTGGCTCACGCCTGTAATCCAGGCACTCGGGAGGCAGAGGCAGGAGGATTGCTGTGATGTGAGTTGGACGCTGAGCTCAGGGCCAGCCTCAACTACAAAGAGAGACCCTGTCTCAAAAAAAAAAAAAGACAGCATAGTAAATGGTTTCATTTATATAAAACTAGAAGATACAAACTAATCTGTCATATTAGAAAGCAGAATAGCAATTACCCAGGGATGATGAGGAATGTGGTAAAGATGGTTAAGGGAGAAATTTTTGGGGTGATAAATATGTTCTTTATGTTGATTATGATTTTTTTTTTTAGATCTCTTTTGTAGTTCAGATTGGTCATGAATTCACTGTGTAGTTCAAACTGATCCTCCTGCCTCTGCCTCCTGAATGCTGGGATTATAGGCCTGTACCACCATGCCTGGCCAGTGGTTTTTTTTTTATTTGTTTGTTTTGGTAATGATGACATGTTAAAACTGATCAAATTATCCACTTTAAACATGTACAGATTATTTTATGTCAGACCTACTGCAACAAGGTCCAGTTATCTTTTGTTAAAAAAAAAAAAAAAGGCCCTTTGGGGAAAATTTGTGTGGTATAGATAATATCTGATAAGATAATATCAGAAAATGGGGGAAGAAGGGTGAGTTACAACAATGTGACTATTTATAACTCTGAACAACAGTTTGTAGTTGTACACGCTGATTTAAGAAACATTCAAGGTGAATCAAAGTGATCAAACTGAAACTCCAGACCAACGTGTTAAACAAAGATGGAATTTAATAATCTATGATCTTGTTTGAAGAGAGACTAGTATTAACCAAAGCATGAGAAGTTGTGGGCACCTGCAGGACACCCCAGGGGAAAGGTGCAGCAGACAGTCTGCTTTGGACCAGCAGACAGTCCTCGCAAATAAATGTCTAGTCTGTTCCCTTTCCTATTCCCCACAAAAACTAATCAGACCATCAACACTTTCCTGGAGTCTGGCAAGCCTTGTTTATAGCCATGTTCCCAGTTCTAATCTAGTATATAGATAATACTAATACTAATCTAGTACAAAGTTAACAGTCTAGTACAATAAAAGCAAGGTCCCCTGCGTCTGCCTCCCACCTTAGATGAGGGCAGGAGTTCTTTTTTTTTTTTGAGACAGGGTCTCACTTTGTGGTTCAGGCTGGCCCTGAGCTCAGCCTCCAACTCACATCACAGCAGTCCTCCTGCCTCTGCCTCCCGAGTGCTGGGATTACAGGCGTGAGCCACCACGCCCGGCACTGTGGTATGTGGTACTGGTTGCTGCTGGGTGTAAATCTCCACGCCTAGTATTGTACGTGGTTACCCGGCATCGAACCCGGGTCCTTGCACTTGCCAGACAGGCGCCAGAAACACTGAGCTATATCATCGGCCCAGGAGTTCCTTTTTTATAATCTCATAGTGGCAGACATTTCCCCAGGGAGGTTTATCTCTTGGTTATGTTTATCTCTTGTCCCAAAGAGCTACGTGCCTGCCGCTATGTGCCAGGAGGGCAGGCACTGCATTTCTTTGGTTCACTCATTTTACAGTTACAGTGATCAAGCTTGTCCAGTATGGAAAGTAACTAGCACCCAGCTGATGTTCATTAAATATTACTATTATATATACTTAGCTGCTTTCACTCCTTGCTATTTCAAAACTTAGTAATTCTCTTAAAATGTCAACCCTGTTACTTCTTTATTTCAGAGAAAACAGAAACAATAAGATTAATGAGAACATCCTAAACCCCATGCTAATTTTTTTTTGAGACAAGTTCTCCCTTTGTAGTTCAAACTAACTTTGCTGGTCCTGAACTTAGCCTCGAACTCAGCAACCCTCTTGCCTCTGCCTCCCCAGTGCTGGGACTTCAGGCATGAGCAACAATGTCCAGCAATGTGGTATGTGGTGCTGACTGCTGGTAGGTGTGAGTCACCACACGCAGCTTTATTGTATGTGGTTATGGGGGATTGAATTTGGGCCCTTGGGCTAGCAAGGCAGGTGCTGGAACCACTGAGCTAAATCCCCAGCCCTTGTTCTTTTTTTGAGACAGGGTCTTACTATGTAATTCAGGCTGGCTTTAAACTTACTGTGGAGCCCAGGCTGGTCTGTCCAGCCCCCTCACACCGGAGATCAAATTCAGGACCTTATGTTTGTAAGACAGTCATGGGACTATTGAGCTAAATCCCTGGCCCCCAGGCTGGTCTTGAACTCATGGCAATCCTCCTGCCTTGGCCTCCCATGTGCTGGGATTACAGGCATGCATCTTATAAAGTTTAACTTCTTTAATTTATTAGCAAACCTGGAAAAGTGACCTGCACCCAATGGAGTTGGCCAGCAAACTCCCTGAGGAGAAAGTGAAAGGACATGGTTTATATATCTATAAACTAGAATCCTGGGGGAGGGGGGAGTACATGCCTTAGTCCTAGCACTCAAGAAGCTGAGGCAGGGCCGGGGATTTAGCTCAGTGGTTCAAGCACAAGGGCCCGGTTCTATTCCTCGGTAACCACATACAGTACTGGGTGTGGAGACTCACCCCAGCAGCAACCAGTACCACATACCACAGTGCCGGGCGTGGTGGCTCACGCCTGTAATCCCAGCACTCGGGAGGCAGAGGCAGGAGGATTGCTGTGATGTGAGTTGGAGGCTGAGCTCAGGGCCAGCCTGAACTACAAAGCAAGACCCTGTCTCAAAAAATAAAATCCTTCCTCTTCCTCAAATCTGAGTTCCCTACTCTTCACCACTCTCTTCCTAAAAAGGCTCTATTATCTTCATTTCATAACTTCCGACCAACTTCAATCTACTGCAACCTTCATGATTAACATCAGTGTTTACCCTGTGCCTTTGTCTGCCAGCAATATTTAACTTTCTTTTGACTTTTACAGGTGCTCACAGTTAAAGAATTTGGACTTGGCCTTTTCAACTGTTGAAACTGTTAGGACTTTGGCAACTCTTAGAGGACTAAAAACATTTTGCACATAGGCATGTGCATGAGTCTTTTCTGGACTAGGGGCAGAAAGTCCTGGTCTACCATCTAGATGTCCCCTGAAAGCCTCCTGCGTTCATAAGTGGGGCTTTTGGGAGGTGAGTGGGCCAGCGGGGCATGGGCTGAAGGGTTTCCCTTCCTTTCCAGCTCCTCCCTCACCCTTTCTGCTTCCTACTCACCATCCTAGGAAGGCTCTTTCCTCTGCCATGCTCTCCGGCCTTGGTGCCCGCTAAACAGGGACTAAAACTTGTACAAACTATGAGTCAAAATAAACCTCTCCTTTGAGTTGTGCGGCTGGGATACTTTGCTCCAGCAGCAAACTATGTGACTAAAACAACTGGTGGCTCCTGTATCCCATGGGGCCTTGTCAGTCCTCCATGGACTTGGCCTCTCAGCAGAAAGGACACAGCTAATCGTCCTCCTCCTGCAACCCCTTCACACTGTCTTCTGGGGAGCCTTGGCATCTTCTCTTTCTTTGCCCATTCCTCTGTCTCTTCTCCTCGGTCATCCTCTTCTGCTCCTTTGGTGCTGGGGATTGAACTCAGGACTTTGTGCTTATAGGGCAGGTGCCAGAACCACTGAGCTAAATCCCTGACCCAGTAGTTCATCCTCTTCTACCTGGCCATTTGTTCTTTGAATTCCTCAAGGATTTGGCCTAGGCTTTGTTTTCTTCTGCCTATGCTCCTTGGGTGACTTTTTATTAACCCTAATGGCTTAATTATCTAGATCCTCATGATGCCCCATCTGCAGTTCTTAGAATCTTATTCTTCAGGCAGTAGCCATGTAACTGTCCTTACCACATCTTTACTATGACACGTGTTGGAAAAGCTGACGCTCACTGTCCTCCACCAATCTGCTCTGCTTCCTCTAGCCCACCTGTCAGGTGAATGGAGCTCTTAATCAGTGGGGTCATTCCTCACCTAGTTACCCAAGAAGCAGGCTGAATATCCCCTTGTTTCTTGCCTTCCTTCCTTCAGTGAGTCAAACAAGCCCCAGCAGTCTGTTTTCCTAGCAGTCTTTGGAGTACACCACTCCTCTGTCACTATTCCACTCTGCCACAGTTCTGTCTGTCACGTGACTTCAGTAATGGCTTCCTAGCAGAGGTCCTGACCACCACTCTTTTAGTTATTTATTTGAGACAAGATCTCATTTTTGTAGTTCAGGCTGGCTCTGAACTCACTATGTAGCCCGGGCCAGCCTCGAACTCACAACAATTCTTCTGCCTCTGCCTCCTGAGTGCTGGGATTACAGGTGTGAGCCACCACACCCAGCATTGTGGTATGTTGTTACCTGGGATTGAACTGGGGATTTTACACTTGTAAGGCAGACACAGGAACCACTGAACTAAATCCCCAGCCCCTGGCCTCCAATCTTAAGCTTTCTGAATGTAGTTTCCAAGTGATAATTGGAGGGTCTTTCTAAAACACAAATCTTGTCCGATTACTCCTTTGTTTACAGCTTGCCAACAAGGCTGAGGATGTAGTTCAGTGACATTTTCCTAAATATGCACAGGGGTTAGCTAGGCTTCTTCCCTGGGGCCACACTGATCCCTTCAATACCTTTCCATCTCCCTTGATGTTGCTTGGAAAATGCTATATTATCTTAGCTTCTCTAGTTTCTCTCTTTTTTTTTTTCTGGTGGCACTGAGGCTTGTACCAAGGCATGTTGTACCACTGAGTTACATTCCAGCCCTTTGTATTTTTTGAGACATGATCTTGCTAAGGTGCCCAGGCTGGGCTTGATCTTGTGATCCTCCTACCTCTGCCTCCCGAGTAGCTGGGACTGCAGGCATGCTCAATTGTGCCTGGGTGCTTCTCTATGTTCACAGCTTCTACTTTCCTCCTTGTCCTCTCTGCTGCACCCACGTGGAACATGTTTTGTGTTCTTTGCCCTTGCACATGTTGCTCCCTCTTGCCTGGCACTGTTTCACCATTTGCTTATCTCCACCTGTCCATCATTCTCTCTGGGAAGTCTCACTGTGCAGTTCCCATCTCACACTATGGAATAACTGTGTATTTAAGTGTCTTTCCCTTTAGATTGCTAGAACACTGTGTCCTCAGCCTCTAGCATGGTTCCTGGAATAGAGTAAGCACCTATTTGCAGAGGAAAGAATGAGTAGTCACCAAGCAACCATCTGATAATAATTTCATTTCATGTACTCTCTCGCAGGACAGAAGGGGCAGTGATCAACCAACTTGGGCATTGTAGACTACTTAACTTGTATGTGAGTGCCTGGTACTGGAGATTGCATCTGGGGTCTTTGCACTGAGCCATATCCCTAGTTCTTTTAAAATATATATATTTTGAGACAAATTCTCACTATGTTGCTCAAGATGGCATGGTGGTGCATGTCTGTAATCCCAGGACTTGGGAGGCTGAGGCAAGAGGATGTAGATTAGTGGTAGAACATTCCTGGGATCTATCCCTAATTTCCCCCCCCCAAATAAGTAGAGCTGGGATAAAAATAAATCAAAGTATGATTGTAAAGCTTATTGTCTTTATACCACATTATTGAAGTAAGTCAGTGAGTCTCTTTAAGACTATAGTTTTCCTACTTCTGAATGGAAATGATAATTATCACAAGGAACAGAGACAGATTTTGGGTATAACCTTGATAACAGACAAAATAAGCTAAATACTTGAACCATTATACATCATTTTTCTTTTTAACTTTAATTTTTTAGTACTGGGGATTGAATTCAAAGAGTCCTGAGCTATATCTTCAGCCCTTTTAATTTCATCTTAAGACAGGATCTTGCTAAGTTTCCCAGGAGGGCCTTAAACTTATCATCCTCCTCCCTCAGCGTCCCCGGGTACTCACCATACCCAGTCTACAGAATCTCTGAAATAATCTTTTAATATTCACAACTAACAGAATTTAGAGGGGTTTTTTTCATATCGGGGATTGAACTCAGGACCTCGCACTTGCCAGGCAGGCTTGGTGACACTAAGCCACATCCCTGGCCTGAGTTTTGTTTTTTTATTTGTTTGTTTTGAAACAAGGTCTTTCTACATTATCCAGGT
This sequence comes from Petromus typicus, assembly GCA_004026965.1. Taxonomy (NCBI): domain Eukaryota; kingdom Metazoa; phylum Chordata; class Mammalia; order Rodentia; family Petromuridae; genus Petromus; species Petromus typicus. Next base: position 28,347 of record PVIR01021754.1, read on the forward strand.
GAGTGTCAGACAATCCTCCCACTTCCACATAGCTAGAGTTGCAGGCCTGAGCTGGCCTGGTTTAAGACTATCAAAGTTTCATGTTACAACAACTCCTAGTTGGCTAAGGATCATTGTTTCTGGTCTTTCCAAGTCAGTTCCGAGGTTTCTTCAAATGAATAAAAAAAAATATATCTGTCTCTAAAATAAAACATGTAGGAAGAGAGATGTTCCTCTTTGATGCAAGGGACAAAATATCTTCTTAAGATTCTCAGTCTCATTCTGACAGGAGTAAGGCAAAGGAAAAAAACTAATTTCCATAAAAGATTTCAAGGAGGAGTTGGTATTGGAAAACACAGGATGGAAACTGCCTCCCTGCTACTAACAGGAAAGAACAGGATCACTGCAAGAGATGAGAGACACCAAACCCAACTAACCCCTCTAGCCCATCCTCCACACTCTCATTAAACAGCATATTCAAACATGAACCTTGGCTGATTCTGTTAAGAATCTTAAAAAGGGGGGCCGGGGAGTTAGCTCAGTGGTTCCGGCGCCTGTCTCACAAGCGCAAGGACCCGGGTTCGATTCCCCGGTAACCACATAACAATACTGGGTGTGGTGACCCACACCCAGCAGCAACCAGTACCACATACCACAGTGCCGGG
>PVIR01021755.1:0-29046 GCA_004026965.1 Petromus typicus
TGGTGGCCAACTGTGCACTCACCTGGGAGTACCCTCAAGCTGGCTTTACCTTTTTCACCCCAGCAGCTGAAAGAATGGTGGGGAGACTTGGGAGAGCCCGCCCAGGGACATCTGGAAAGTTGCTGGCTGAGTAATGGCCACAGCCCCCACATCAGGTGATCCAAATAGCCCTGTATCCAGCATAAATCTTACCACAGACCTCGAGGGATTACCCAACACATTTTCGGGCTCTGCCTCAGACATTAACATAAACTGCGGGCAACAGAAGAATTTATTATTTAATTTTGCTTTGATTGCTTAATTCATTTTCTTTTATTGTTTGGTTCATTTATTTAGGTACTTTTACCTTTAGTTTTGTTTTTGTAGTGGTTTTTCTTTCTTCAGCTATCTCTCTTGACTTTATCACATTTTCATCTGAATGAACAGTATCCTTGTCTTTCTAGTGTGATGCAATATCCTTTTGCTTTTTTCATCCTTCTTTCTCTCCTGCCTTCATCTCCAGTTTCCTAACATTTAGGTGATCATCTTTGTCCACCAGCCTTGCATCTACTCTATTTATCTTCATTTGTTTCTATGTATTTTCTCCTATCCCACTTAAATTCCCCCTTCTTCAGAGTAAAATCATTCTTTTCAGAAGGAAGCTCATTACATATAAATCTCTGGTTTATGTTGTATTTTGTATTAAAATGATAGAGTTTGTGCCTATGATTAAAGATACCAAACTAATAACTCCCATAGTTTGTTAGTTGTTAGACTCTGCTCAATGCTATTGTTATTGCTAATTGTACTACTTTATCCGGGATGTCTTACCTATTGTAAGACATGAATTGTTCTCCCTTTGTATGACAATACTGTGATTGTCTTTGTTTAAAATCATCACCATTAGTCCAGTACCAAAAGATTGGATGCTGAGAAAAATAGATAGTAATCTCACATCTTTAAAAAAATGGGAAAGTGGGACCTTGAGATAGACACAAAGACCAAGAAGCACCTATAATCTAGAAGATATCTCTGAGGAATATATATTCCTTAGAAAAGCCTCTATGTTAGTGATAACATTATCTACCATAAGAAATCTAAAAGCACTGATTCACAAAACAAAATAAAAGTAAGAAATAGAAAATAGCAAGATATAGAAGTAAAATGCAATCCCAGACCCCTACCCCACCCAAGACGAATTTGGGCTCAATAAGATAAAGGAAAGTAGAGCCACCCACTTGAACTTTCTGACATGATAGCTTCAAAAGTAAATGAGTAAAACAGTAATAAAAAATAAGAGAGAGGGGACTACCAAGAAAATGATCTTTCAGGTATAAAAAGACATGACAATCCAAATGAGAGGCATGCTCAATGAATCTAGAGCAGATACAAATTTTTAAAATTCAACAAAGGAGTTTAAGAAAATGATAGAATCTGTGAATACCCAGCATAGGAAAGATAGAATCTATGAAACAGATGCAAACAGATATCTAGGAGATTAAAAACTCCATGGAAAGTATATACAATCACTTTAAACAAGGTGAGGATGGATATGAGATCTAGAAGTTAAGACTGAGGTCACCAATGATGAAAAGAAAGATTTCTTAGAAATACCAAGGGGCCATAAAAATCAATACAACAATTGTTAGGTGATACAAGGAAAAACAATAAAAGATTTATTGGAGTCAAAGAGAAAGTCAAAGACAGCAAAATGCTGTAAAAAGCATATTCATAGAAGTACTAGGAGAAAAATTCTCAAACTTGAAAAAATAATTAGATATACAAATAAGTAAGGCATATAGAATTCCAATTAGCCATGACCAAATAAATCTCAGCCAAGGGCTATAATAATCAAGACTCCAGAAATTCACCCTAAGTATAGAATATTATAAGCTATTGGAGAAAAGAAAAAAATTGACCTATAATAGAAATTCCATCAGAATCACTGCAGACTTCTCAAAACAAATCCTCAGAGAAAGGAAAGGCTGAAATATTTCAAGGCCCACAAGAAAATAATCTCTAACCCAGATTGATGTACTTCATAATATGATATATTTTCAAACATATCTTTCAGAATTAATGAAGAAATAAGATACTTCCATGACAAAAAAGCACTGATGAAATTCATGACCATCAAACCAGCACTCCAAAGTGTTCTGAAGGACATTTTAGAAATAGATAACAAAACCCCAATTCCAAGAACACTGACAGAAACCATCATGATGGGCAAGCAGTTAAACAGAGGGAAAGAGAGGGAGGGAACCAACAATAAGAAAACAATGTAACCATCAAAATAAATGGTCTCAATTCACCAACCAAAAGAAGCTGACTGAAAAAATGGATCAAGAAACAAAATCCAAAACATATGCTACATGTAAAACACAATCTAACCCTAAAAAATTCTTTAAAAGAAAGTCAAAGAATAGAAAACAATATTATGTGAGTCAGGAACCCAGAACAAAGCAGGGTGATGTCCTATTTTCAGATAATGTGAATGTCAATCCAAAACTGATCAAAAGAGGTAAAGATTATCAGTACATACTTGTCAAGGGAAAACTTGAAGAATTGGTGACATTATATGTATATATGTGGTACAGCAACCATGTAAAGTAAATATTTTCAGACATAAAAATATCTACTAAGTACTAGCACAATTATAATGGGAGACCTTAATACCACACTGTTATAAGTAAATCAACTAAACCAAAAATTAACAAAGAAATACCAGAACTGAACCATATTTTTGAACAAATGGACTTGATAGAAGTCTAAAGAGGGTTCCACCTCAAAACATCAGAATATACATTCTTTCAAGCTGCACATGAGACATTTTCCAAACTAGACCATGTGTTAGGTCATGGGACATCCTTAGATAAATGCAAATCTTGTGCATGATAATTGACCATAATGTAATGAAATTAGAAGTCAACAGAAAAATAAACCTTAAAGACTTCATAAACATGTAGACATTAAATAACACTATTCTGATCAATCACTCGGTATAAGATGAAATTAAAGGAGAAATTAAACAGTATCTACAGATAAATGATGGTGTCAGTACAACATACCATATCTTATGGGAAGCAACAAAAACAGTCTTAACAGGGACATTTATAGTGGTATATTCTCATATTAGAAAATGAGCTTAAATAAATAACATACTATTGAAGTTTGAGCTTCTAGAAAAAGAAGAACAAGTCAAGTCAAATCTCATATAAGGCAGGAAATTACAAGGATTGATGCACAAATTAATTCAACTGAGACTAAGAAAACAATAAAAAAATCAAATAAGTAAAGGGAATTTTCCTTGAAAAACTAAGCAAAACTGATAAATCTCTACCAAAATTTATTAAGAAGAAAATAAAGACTCAGATCCATACAATTAGGAATGAAAAGGTTGAAATCACAATAAATTTTGTGGAAATCTAGATCACCAATGTCTATTTTAATAACCTTACTTTCATCAGATGTAATACACAAAGAAATGGAGAAGTCTATAGAATATCTATTCACATAGATATATGTGAATTGCCAAAGTTGAATCAAGAAGTTATTAACATTTTAAATAATCGAATATCAGTCCGTGAAATTGAAAATGTAATTTAAAATGTCATTAAAGAAATGCTCAGGTTCTTATGGTTTTAATGCTGAATTCTATAATAAATTTAGAGATCTAATATCAGTTCTCTTCAAAATCTTTAGTGAAGCACAAATGGAAGCAATACTTCCAAAATCATTGCTGGAAATAAGCATTATCCTGGTACCAAAATCACACCATCATTTGACGAAGTTCATCACCCATTCTTTATTAAAATTTAAAAAATCCTATAGGAAATTGGAATGGATGGTTTTATTTCAATCTAGTAAGAGCCATCTATGACAAACCAACATCCAACATAATACTAACTGGTCAAAAACTGAAAGTTCTAACTCTAAAATGAAGAATGAGCAATTCCTTAATTATAGTTCCAGAAATGTTAGCCAGAGAAATTTGACAAGGAAAAGAAATAAGGATAGAAGGGAAGAAGTTAAATTATCATTATTTGCAGATGACAGGATTCTCTACATTGAAGAACCCCAAACTTCCACCAAAACCACTCAAAACTTAACCAAATTCAGTAGTGAAGTTGGATATGAAGTCAACGCTTAAAATTCAGTAGCATCCCAGTAAACAAATAACAAACTTAGAAAGAAATTAGAGGCATAACACCTTTAACAATAGCATCTTAGGAATCAATTGAACAAAAGAAATAAGGAATTTCTTAATTTTTGCAAGTTACAGAACTCTGAATAAAGGAGACCAAAGAGATATCAAAAGATGAAATGACATCCTTTGCTGCTGGGCAGGAAGAACCAATATAGTGAAATGGCCATACTCACACAATTATAATGCAGATTTAATCCACTCTCATTCTAAATACCTTCAGCATACCTCACAGAACTAAAGAAAAGAGTCCTGAAATTCATTTAGAACAATAAATGACCTAGAATAGCAACAGCAATACTGGGAAACAAAGGCAAATCAGAAGACATGATAATCCCTGACTTGAAGTTATACTACAGAGCTTCTGTGATGAAAACAGCATGTTACTAATGAAAAAAAACAAAAAAACAGATATGAGAATCAGTAGAACATAGGAAGAAAATATTCAAAGGAAAAAGTGGTTAGGAATAAGTAAATAAGGGAAAGAAAAAAATTGATGGTAAAAAAGAAAATAAAGCTTATGAATATAAGGGGTGGGGATTTAGAGTCTGCAGGGGAATAAAAAAAAGACAATTAAATTGTGTCATGTACTGATACAAGTTCTCAGTGTTGATTGTGATCATAATGTGTATACAGAATGTACAGTATATAAAATCAATTTAAAAAAAAATAACCCAAGCTCACGCAGCCACCTTATTTTTGACAAAGGAAACACACATTTTCACTAGGAAAAGAATTTTTTTTAATAAATGGCTTTGGAAAAACTAGCTTTCTATATGCCAAGGACTAAAACTAGACTCATGAATCTCACCAGGCACTAAACTAAAATCAAAATAAATCAAAGTCTAAATATTGAATCTGGACACTACATATGCTAGAAAAGAGATGGGAGAGAGGAAGAACTCTTGATGACGTATGAACAGGCAAAGAATTTGTGAACAAAATGCTAATTGCACAGGAAATCTACAAAGAATCAACAATGGAGACTTCATTGCATTAAGAAGCTTTTACATGGGAAAAGAGATCACCCACAGAGTGAAGAAACAACCCACAGAGTGGGAAAAATTTTTAGCCAGTTGTTTCTCAAACAAAGGACTAATATCTGGAACACAGAAAGAACTGGAAAGAAGCACACCTTCTAAATTTAAAGACCAATCCAATATTGAGTATCTTAGATTTCTCAGAAGAAGAACAAACAAAAAATAAATATATGAAAAAATGTTCAATTTACTATCACTGGTCATTCAAGAGATGAAAATTAAAACAACACTGAGATCCATTTTATTATAGAAAAAAACATGACTATTATTAAGGAATCAACTGACAGGGCCAGGGATTTAGCTCAGTGGTTCCAGGGCCTGCCTTGCAAGTCCATGGACCCTAGTTTGATCCCCAGTAACCATATATCACAATGCTGGGGTTGGAGTCTCACATCCACCAGGAATCAGTATCACATACCACAGTGCCAGGCATGGTGGCTCATGCTTGTAATCCCGGCACTCAGGAAGCAGAGGAAGGAGGATTGCTGTGAGTTCTAGGCTGAGCTCAGGATCAGCCTGAACTACAAAGCAAGACCCTGTCTTAAAAAAACAAACAAAAAAATGACAATAAATGCTGGTGGGGATGTGGAGAAAAAGTATCCCTTCTCCATTAGTGGTGGGGATGTAAAAGGTGCAACCACTGTGAAAATCAGTGTGGCGTTTCCTACAAAAGCTAGGAGTAGAGGTCTCAGTTGACCCAACTATTCCTCTTCTGGATATCTTCCTGAAATAACTAAATGCATAATAACACACTGATATAGAAAACTCATATTTATAGCAGCACAGTTTGTACAAGCTAATTCTTAGAAATAGCCAAAATGCCCATCAATTGAGCAAAGAATTTAAAATATTTTTTTTGTACAACGGAGTACTCAGCCACAGAGTAAGGTAAATGAGACAGTTCTGGAAAAATAGATACATCTTGAGACCATGCTCTTAAGTGAAATAAATCAAACACACTATAAGAGTCAGTCTCTTTCACAATAGCACCCCCCAAAAATAAAATACCTAGGAATCAATCTAACAAATGAGGTGAAAGACCTCTACTCTGAAAACTATAGCACTCAAAAAGGAGATAGATGATATCAAAAAATGGAAAGACATACCTTGCTCCTGGGTAGGAAGAACCAATATTGTCAAAATGGCTATACTCCCAAAACTACTCTACACATTCAATGCAATCCCTATTCAAATCCCAACAGCGTATTTCACAGATCTAGAGAAAAAATTCAAACTTTCATCTGGAACCACAAAAGACCTAGAATAGCCAAAGCAATTCTAAGCAACAGGGACATGGTGGGGGAGGGGTATCACAATTCTGAACCTGAAACTATACTATAAAGCCACTGTGATAAAAACTGCATGGTACTGGCAAAGTAACACACCCGAGGATCAATGGAGTAGACTAGAAGATCCAAAAACTACTCCAGATACACTGAGCCACCTCATCTTTGACAAAGGAGCCAAAAATCCTCAATGGAGGAAAGATAGCCTATTTAACAAATGGTGCTGGAAAAACTGGGCTTTAACTTGCCAAAGGCTAAAACTAGATCTAACTCTTTCACTGTGTACCAAGCTAAAATAAAAGTGGATAAGAGATCTAAATATTAAAACAGACACTCTAAACCTACTGCAAAACAGGTTAGGTAAAACTCTTGAAGACATTGGCTTAGGGAAAGACTTCATGAACAAAACTTCCATAGCACAGGAATTGGCAGAAGAAATCAACAAATGGGACCTCATTCTTTAAAAAAGCTTCTGCACAGCAAAGGAAACCACCAACAGAGCAAAAAGGCAACCAACAATGTGGGAAAAAATCTTTACCAGCTGTTCCTCAGACAAAGGGTTACTATCTAGGATATATAAAGAGCTCAAAAAAATCAGCCCACCCAAATTTAATGACCCAATTCAAGAATGGGCATCTGAAATGAACAGATATTTTTCAGAGGAAGAAGTAAGAGCAGCTAAGAAGCACATGAAGAAATGCTCAACAACATTAGTCATTCAAGAGATGCAGATGAAAACAACATTGAGATTTCACCTCAATCCACATAAAATGGCTGCCATTTCAGAATCAGCCAATGGAAAATGTTGGCGAGGCTGCGGAGAAGAAGGAACCCTTCTCCACTGTTGGTGGGCCTGGAGACTAGTACAACCCCTGTGGAGATCAGTTTGGAGATTCCTCAAAAAGCTAGGATTGGAGGTCCCATTTGACCCAGCCATTGACCTGCTAGGTATATACACACAAGAATTAAAAGACTCATATCACAGTGACATATGTACACCCATGTTTATAGCAGCCCAATTTGTGATTGCTACATCTTGGAAACAACCCAAGTGTCCATCCACTGGAGACTGGATAAAAAAGCTATGGTTCTTCTACACAATGGAGTATTACTCTGCCATAAAAATGACAAGTTTGAATCATTTCTACTTAAATGGACATACCTTGAGGTTATCCTCATAAGTGAAATAAATAGGGCACAGATAGGTATATATCACATCTTTTCTCTGGTATGAGAAAACGAAGATGTAAATGAGTCCTAGAATTGTATGTTATATATTGTGAAATAGAAAATGCTCAATGTAAAATAAGAAGAAGGGGAAAAATGATGAGATTATAACAAAAAGTAAGGAAACAATTTTTATGTATATGGGGGGTGGTAGGGTGAGTAGAGCTATGGGAAAAAATGAGAATTAAGTTGTGTTTTATACTGGTACAAATCCCCATTATGGAGTGCAATCATGATGCGTATATGTAATGTACCAGTAAAGATTAAAAAAAAAAAAAACACACACACTATGTAAATATGACATTGGATTTCTGGTGTGAGAAGATGAAAGTGTGAATAAGGATCAATATATAAAAATAGGCAGAATTATTCAAAATCTTGCTGATTGTCAGATGCTTTGTTAATAATTAAAATGCTTTATGCAAAAAAAAGATACAGTTTTCTTAAGAGATGATTTCACAATAGATTGACAACTGAAAATATATTCACTTAAGGTTATGGTGCACATTTACCATTGTTGCTTTCTAATTAATTTTGTTTTGAAATTTTATTTGTAATATAAGTGTTTTTTATTTTCTTTATTAATATCTACTTGTCTTACATTAAAATAAAAAACTTTTTAAAAGGAAATAATAGCTATATGAAGTGTATTCATGTTATTACCTTGATTTAATAACAATAGATACACCAATGATATCATAGTAGGTACCATATTTATTGTACATTCACTTTTATATAACTTATCAAAATAAAGTTTAAAAAATGAGTACAACTTTCAGGAGCATAACTTTAAAGGAAGAATATATTTGCTCATAAGCATATTTTGACTTTCTTTGATTTCAACTCCTTTAACCCAATAACCTTGATCAGAAATGCTAGATGTATACTTTTACATGTGCCTACACACACACACACACACACACACACACACACAGCTATTTGTAAAATAAGAATAAATTTTTCTTAAATATTTTCCTAAGATTAAAATAAAAGAAAGTTGAAGCAATATTTGAACATTTTAGAAATCTTTGCCAATTATCAAACCAACTAATATTTAAAGAGTGTGCACATTTAAATATGTGCCAGGTATTATTTCAAATTCTGAAGATTAAAGGATTAGCACTGGTCTTTGTGGAATTTTCAGCATACAAAATTGAAAGATACTAATCCAATAACTATATAGCTAAATCTGAACTTCAAAGAAGGCAAGGAAGATAAGTATTTGAAAGATTCTCTTAGAGAAATTTGATGTGGTCAGGAAGACCAGGCACATTTCAGGAGAAGTAATGATCTACTTCTCAGTAGATGATGATAACATTATCTAATTAGTGTATTGGATTTAAAAACGGAAAGTGAGTGTTAAGAGAAACATTCCAGACACAGAACTGAGCAAGCACAAAGCCGCTGTGGTTGGATGAGAAGTTTGATAGAATTCTAGGAGTTACATATAGCTGAAACACAATGCTTGATAACCTGTGATATAAAAATGCATGAGGGTGAAATTGGGCTTTATATTGGCAAAGATTTACTTATGAGGATTCTAGCTGGTTTGGAAAAGTTATTACATGACCTTTAATTAGCTGCAGGGTTTTAGGAAGTCCAGGAAGCAATTTGGATGTTGCCCAGTGATAGAAACCCAGCCAGGGAAAATTTCAAAGAAAAGTGTACATTTCTACCATGGATTATGCAATGTCCATTCACCTATGAAGTGTTTCCCCAAAGTGAACAACTCTACCACCTTATCTAGCAATGAAGTACCACACTACCATACTCCTAACACATTTTCATCCAAACTAAGGAAAGGTCTGGTGAGTGAGAGCCAGCCGCTTGTCTCTACATCAGCAGCTCAGGGACAGAGGACTGTTGCTTATGAATTCAACTTGGAAAAGACATGATAGAGGAAATGAGGAAGAATTATAAAGGCCAGGGATTTAGCCCAGTGGTTCCGGTGCTTGCCTTGCAGGCACAAGGACCTGGGTTCAATCTCTGGTGACCACATACAAAAATGCCAGGTGTGATGACTCACACCCATCAGCAATCAATACCACATAGCACAGTGCTAGGTATGGTGGCTCATGCCTGTAATCCCAGCACACAGGAGTCAGGCAGGAAGATTGCTGAGTTTGAGGCTGAGTTCATGACCAGCCTAAACTACAAAGAGAGACTCTGTCTCCCCCCCCCAAAAAAAAGCCCTAAAATAGAAAAAAAGAATTATAATGGTGAGGAGAGGAAATGTTCAAGAGGTTTAGAGTATTAAAAAAATGACAGATGTCATCTATAGGAATCTGGGTGGATATATATATATATTTACATCATCAGCATGATGATGTATATACATCATCAGCATTGTTTTTGTCATTGATGCTGAGAGCCTGGATGAGAATATCTATAAGATTGTGTCTGGGAGATGACAGAAGACACATGCTCCTCATTTATCACCTACCTGTTTAACACCTCTTCTGACTTACCTTCAAGGCACACTGTACTTAAGACCCTGCCCTGCTCTGCTCTGATTTAGCTACCAAGTCTCTCCTATCTGCTGCCCCACTTCTAGAACCCCTGACTGGTTTAACTATAGATAAAGACCCTGGAACAGCAGAGATCTTGAACGTGGCCTAGTTCATGGTGGCATTCGTGAGAAGAGAGGGGAACGGTGATAAGGAAGGGATCACTTGTGCCCACAGAGTGTCATCCCTCCATGTTAGGTGCTCATTTTCCTTTGGACTTTTATACTAATCACTGAATTACCAAAATTAAAAGTTGATAATTATGTTAAATACATACATCAAGGGATGATGAGAATTTAGAAGTCTAGAATTCCTTCCTCTGTTATTACGTCTCCTACATAGACTGACAGAAAGAGGCTGAATCTCTTCCATGCAAGTTCACACTAACAAAGTTTTAAAATCTTTAATAATGTAGTTTCTTGTTACTTAGAAAATCCCAGGTATTTATGAAGTAAATTTCAAAGAATATTAGTTCATCTCTCTGAAAGAACTCCTTGTAAATGAAGGGAAAAATATCTATCTTTTCAAAATCTTGGGGTCTACTTAGATCTAACCGAGTTTCTTTGTTTTTCCAGAAAACCTTTCACTCTCAGACCAGCTGCTAAAGTCGAACTCCACAAACGTTTCTTTCAAGGAAGTTCTGAAAAACCATATGCTGGAATCTAAATTTTTTAAACTTTACACACAAAGATCAGAGCTCCACATCTTAATAGCCATATAACTCTATAAAGAATTATCCATGATTTCTCTGATAGATCATCCCCTACAGAAACAACGAAAAAAAGGGTTCATGAAAGCATTCCACCTGTATTGCTGGCAGATGACTTATAAATGTCACACAGACACTGACAGCGGCCTACTACTGGCTCAGAGCAGCAGCATTAAATAAACGGCTGGACATCTGCTGGTAAATACACAGCAAACAAAAAATGCAACCCAGAGCCAAACATGTGTGCAGCGTGGGCCCCATCTCTGCTCATAAACCAAGCAATGTGTTCTGCTAATCATTAGCAGAGTTATTGATTTTAGATGTGTATCACACAGCTATAATTTTGTCAGAAAGTAGACCACATAAGTTGTTCTTTTTCTGGTTGTTTCATTTTGTCTTATTCCAAGAGTCCGTAAATTGACGACCGGGACAAAAATTATAATTGACATCATCTGTGGGAAATATTTCATAAAACAACAGGCCCAGATGTAGGATTAAAGCCATGTGGTAGTAAAATACCCCACTGAAAAGAGGCCAGGTTCCATGATTTCTTATGAAAACAGATGTGCTCTTTCTCCCTCTGCTTGTTTTTCAATGCCTTTTTTTTTAACTCCAAATAATTCCTCTCCCAACATTTTTTTTCTTTCTCTCTCTCTCTTCACAATTGCTCTGGAGTGAGTTCATAAATGGATTACAGATGGAGGATTGTACTTCAAAATCCTAACTGTCACAATCTCTGAAATAAAATAAATGAAACATTTGGGGAAATTACATTGAACTATGGTAAAGGTAATAGAGATTAAGCAAACATGTCTGCTTGGCATTTGTCTAGCCTCTTTGGCATAACCATGTGATCTCCCGGATAATACAAGCTGGGGACCAGAGAGGAGGGAGTGATTCAATGTGTGTCCAGAGAAGCAACATGAAGGAGATGCCTGAAGGCACCAGGCCCAAAGGCTGGAATTTCCTCTTTGGAGTTTAGACCAGCCTGTAGAAGTCTTCTTGTACAGCTTCTATCTTCCTAGAGATTTCACAGCTCAACATAGTTAGTATCTCCTGGTTCAAATTACCTTTAGCTACAGTTTTCTCCTTTGGCAATGTTGGGAATCACAAGAAGGGGATCCTAAGGCATGAACACAGGCTATTTTGTTTGACAGCTGATCTATAAGTGCTACGAAGAACTTCACACCACCACATTTCTACCGAAGACCTCCCAGTCATATGGAATCCATTGTGGTATCACTGATTATAATTAATTAATTCCTTATTTGTGTTGTATCTCAGCCTCAGCCTCCAATAATGTGCCGGTGGCTTGGTGTTAGTGGACTTTAATAAAGTGTAAAGGAAACTAAGTTTCCAAATCAAATACTGAAACAAGCAGTTCATAAATTTGTTGAGAAGCAAGAGAAACCTTACTTCAACTTCCTACTTATTCCTACAGTCTTTCTCGGCTTGAATGAGAACCAAAGCTTTAAGTAGCAGCTAGACTCTTTGACGCCCTTGTTTTTGCAACCTCTCCTTCTAGATCCTCAGATATCCAGCCAGAGCTGAGCACCTTAGTTTGTTCTAAGAATCCCTTAAAGAAGAATAGATGTGTAAAATAAAATGAAGATGGAAAAATAAGAATCATAATTCTTCCTCAAGCTTCAAAAGAAACTCAGAACAATCTTTATGGATTTTTTTTTTAGAGGAATGAAGGCTGCAAAATAAATGATCCATCTGCAGGTAAGCTAAACATCTTACTTAAACAGTGACTAGAAAGACTGAACCCAATGGAGAACCCAAATTAAGTGTGTTATACAGTCAAGGTTTAGGCCATTGAACAGGTGGGGGCAAAGTGGTACATGCTACTACATTTTTTAAAAGGTTAATCTTCCAAACAGCTATATAATTGAAATATTGCATCATAACTTCAATGTTCATGTACACTGTAACATGTATCAGAATTTCTTTCCTCCTTTTGACAGCCTATAATTTCAGATTATGCATATATTATATTTTTATTTGTCCATTCCTCTGTTGATGAGCATTTGATTGTGCCTTAGGCTGTTGTGATTAATGCTAACACAATATTGTACAAATGTTTGTTTCAGTCTGTATTTTTAATTATTTCATTTATTGAAGAATATAATTGCTAAATCATATGGAAATTCTATATTTTAATTTTTGAGGCAAAACTGCCAAAATCTATGTCAAATATACTATTTGATATATCTATGATAAATGTCTAAGGTTTCTAATTTCTATTTTTACTTTTGTTCTTCATTTTTTTTATGGTCAAATGTAAGAATTCATCACCAAACCCAACTTCATAAAGATGTCCAATTATTTCCTTGCTAAAATTTAATGATTTCAGTTGTATTCTAAAGACTGCTAATCAATTTTTGTTATGTTTTGTGTACAGTGAAATAAGGGTCTAAGTCCATTCACTTGCATTTTAATATTGAGATTATTGATAAGAACATATTTTGATTGAGTTTCCATAGCAATATCTGAAGACAAAAATTAGGGGTAGAGATAAAAGCTGATATTTCTCCAGAGAGTACTCTATTCACTGTATACATAGACTAAAATTTGATAAAATAAAAATTTATCTAGTAACCACTTTATTCAAACACACAATTTTATTTATTTTCTTTCCTGAAACATTTTAGTGAGCTCTGAAATACGAGAACCACAGCTACAAAGTTTTTCTATAGTCAGAATTTTTTTTTATTATCAAGGAGTTTAAAATATCCCAGTCACCATCAAAAAAAGTAAAATGTGAAAAGTATCTATAAGGAGGAGAAAAATGAGCTATTACTGATATAAATATATAGCCAGCTTTTTTGTAGTCACTGGTGAGAATCTCAGTAGTAGAACAGGAGATAAAAAGGCAAGTTCTAGGGGGACTTCTGATAGGAAAAGCTTACAAGTTGTCAATAGGCTCTTATTGGTAGTTTACAAGAAAAAGCATGTAGAAGAGGCCCCACTTAGAACTGTTGGAAAGTTGATCTGGTTAGTGGAGAAGAATGGCTGAAGTGAACACATAGTTATTCATTTTCTAAAAACCAGTTGTTGCTTTAAAAGAGGAATTATAGTCTTGAATGGAACAGTGACCAGGGGGTTTCAAAATCACATAGCAAGCATGTGACAACAGGATCAACATTGACCTCCCATGCAATCCAATAACAATTCATTTTAGGAGGCAGTATCACAGACAAGACATTTCATGTTTTCCTATGGTCTCATGATCATCCTACAGGGCCATCAACTTACATCCTCATTACAGCACAGAACAGCTTGAAGAAACAGAGAGAAATCTGTGGCATGACTCTCAGAAAAAGATAAGTTCTTCCAGCCTATTTTGTGTCAGAATTACAGCAGCCACTCTTATGGAAAACAATAAAAAGTTTTATAAGTACAAAGAACATTTGATAGAGCTTTCAGGAAAAGAAAGACTTTTAGGACAAGAAGTGACTACGTTAATATCTTTGGGTCAGATCTTACCATTCCATTTTTGGTATTAACTTGGATTAGGCCCTTCTGAGCTTTTCCTTGTCAGCTTCAGATTTTCACAAGGTCCTGCAATTTGCAGAGCTTCCCTGGATGATGTGATCTGATGAAATGCATACACGCTGCCTCTAAAACCCAGGGGAACAAATTGTCTCAAACCTTCTGTATGTGTTAATGAGGCTTCATGGCTCTGAGCAACACAGACCCTCAGATGGAAACCAAATGGCCAAGGAAGGGAACATGTGAAAGGCAGATCTGTGATTGTGGCCTCTCTTTCAAAACGTGATGGAAACTGACTTCAGAAGAAATATTTTCGCGTTCTTTTCACCAATGACTAAAGCAAAAGTCAGGTTGGGAGAATAATTGACCTCTGAATTTTTACCTCTTTACATCAAGTTGCTCTGTTCATGCAGTCAGAAGGATAAGGCAAGACACGTTTCCTTGAAATGCTGATTTCATATCATTACTTCCCAATTCAGAAGTCTATACCACCTCTCTACGGGTCTCTGGAGAATCGCATGGTGTAATATTTTCAGTCCCATGCAGCATCTTAGTTTATATATTATTCCATCACATTTCCTATAAAAGAGAAACCAACACTCAGAGTGACACAGTGAATCAGCGCAAGTCATGTACTTACTGAGAACTGAGACCTGGGCTGTTTGTTATCTTCTGTGCATCTATTCCTTATGCAATTCAGTCACTACAGACTATGGCAGGATCCCGCCATGTGGGGGTTCAAATAGTCCATGGCCCTGAAATATGCTCCTTCATCTGCTTTCTCTATTCAGATATCACAACATGAAAAGATAAGCCTGATTTCCTGAGCAGTTCCAGGCCCAGGAAGAATGAAATACTTAATTTGCTTGTTCTGAATGTAAATTCCTAAGTGATTTTTTTGTTTGCATCTCTTTATCTGCTAAAAATTCCTCTATACTGTTTAAAATTTAGAATGTACATAATTTTCCAAGTGATACAGAATTCATACTATTACTTATTCCTTCTCTGTTATGTATACAATAAATTTCAAAATACTAGGCAATAAGGAGGTTTAATATCAACAGTCTCACTGCATCTTTTGGGATAATATTAATGTAGTTATACATTAGCTATTGAAATTTTCTTTATAAAGAAATGAGAAAAGATTCTAGTAAGAAAGGGCCTTTAAGAGCAAAGATTCAGAATGAAAGGTTCAGACACTGAGACAAGACCAAATCTGATGTGTAGCATAACAGAAGTTAAATCAAATGATTATTGGGTTTTTTGGCCTAGTTTTCCCCAATCATCTAAAATTGCTTTTATGAGTCCATCTTTCACAGAATTATGACAATATCATCTGAAACCCAGTGAATATATGGCTTTGGCCCATCCTTGTTATTTCAGCTAATGCCTCAGCTGTGTCTTCTCTTTGCACTGAGGCTATACAAACCAATATATTTCAGTGGATGGGATTTCACCAGATTTAACAGGTTGACCTGATAAATGTTGTTAGCATCTGTCTTTCACTTTAATGTGGCGGCATGCTTCAATTCCCATAGTAACTGAACATGAAAAGCCCATCAGCATCTAAGATGAAAGTCAGCTGTAGTCTTTACTTCAACAGAATGTTTAGATGAACCAAAGCCAAATGAGCATATTAAAATCACTTCGAAACTGGATATGGTGGCTTACACCTACAATCCCAGCACTCTGGAGGCAGAGGCAGGAGGATTGTCGAGAGTTCGAAGTAGCCTGGGCTACCTTAGTGAGGTCAGGGTCAGCCTGAACTACAAAGTGAGACCTCGTCTCAAAACACTAAAAAATAAAATAAAAACACCTTTAAAGTTTCTCCTCACCTTATTTAGTAAAAACAGATCCATCTCTATGGTGAAAATAAAATAGATTTTGTAGAAAAATCAAAAGATAGTGACTAAATGCATTTTACAGAAGAGAGAACAGAAAACTGACAAGTCTCTGAAGTGATTTTTTTTTTTGAGTCAGGGTCTTGCTTTGTGGTTCAGGCTGGCACTGAGCTCAGCCTCAAACTCACATCACAGCAATCCTCCTGCCTCTGCCGCCCAAGTGCTGGGATTACAGGCATGAGCCACCATGCCAGGCACTGTGGTATGTGGTACTGATTGCTGCTGGGCGTGAGTCTCCACACTCAAGATTGTATGTGGTTACCGAGGAATAGAACCAGGGTTCTTGCACTTGCAAGACAGGCACTGGGACCACTGAGCTAAATCCCTGGCCCCATCAAGTGATTTTTAACATGGGCCTTATCCAAGGAAGGAAAAGCCAGCCCTTCCTCATGAGGGATGTAGAACAATGGAGAGAATGGCAGAGTATCTGGAATATTAAAGTGAAGGACAAAAACCTGCTTTTTAACAGGTAATAAGTGCAACTGTATCTTCATCATTGACATCAACATCTCCGCTGATAGCTGTACATTTGCTTGCCTCGTTGCAAAAGTAGGGGTGCTGCCACAAAGCTAACTTGTGTACGTTTCTCTCGAAGTTGAACTGGGAATGGTTCCCTAACATTTCTCCCAGGATCCAGATGATCTTCACATAATTAACTTGGTCAGTGGTTACATGGGAACTAGCTGAACCTTGAAGAAAAAGACTTAGGCATGTTTCACCCTGACAGATTTATGGGCACATATTAATTATGCTGATTTTCTTCATTTCCTGTTTGTATGAGACATGCCAACTTGAACTGCTAGACATTACCTTCCATTGCTCGGGGGCAGAGAAACAAAAATTAAAAATGAGATTAGTCTTTTGGTAAGCCAATCAGGTTTCCAAAAGGAAACAAATATTTGAAGAGAGACTTATGATAACACTTATAGAGAGCTAAGTATGATGAAGGGTACTGGCAAAATATTTGAAACTATTGGGAACAAGTAGGAGGAGAATATACAAACCAAATTGTTAATTCCTCTAAGTGAAGGAGACAGTAGGGAGTGGGATATGTGAACAGAGAAGATACTGTAGCCAGGAGTGAAGGAGACCCCTGGTCAGTGGTCCACAAGGGAGGGAAAAAGAAAGTAAGTCTCTAGCATGCTTGTCTATTGAACTTCCAGGATCTTTTGCCAATTGATGGGCCTAGTGAGAAGCCACAGATAATGGAAGTATAGGAGTTCAATTTGTACAGATTAACTTCCTGGGACAAACACTACCCAAGATTATTTTTTAAGACAAGAAAATAAAATGGAGAATAAATAATGTATCTGGCTTTTAACTTTTGCTGTTTCTTATAAAAATGCAATTTAGAATTCAGATTCTTGAGAAAGGGAGTAGACATATTTTTCTTTATTTCTAAGGACATTTTTAGATGTGAAACAGGATAGGTGAGTTGATAGATGATGGGTGAATAGGTACATAAATTGGTAGACAGTGAGATACATAGATAACATAAGAATACTTCCAAGAGTGGAGAAAAGAAAGTAAACTTTAGAAAACTCAGCACACAGGAATCACAGGGTGATAAATTTTAAGATAAATTTATTTTTGCCTTGTAGATCCTATATTTGGAGAAAATAAAACTGGCTACAAAGAAAAAGCCAGCCTAGTTTCTCTCTCTCTCTCTCTCTCTCTCTCTCTCTCTCATGCACACATCTTTGGAACAGAAGATCCCAAATTAAATGAAAAAAAATCAATATCAAGATAACAGACATGTAACAATTATCTGCAAAAGTTTTAATGGAACCACAATAAAAATACTTTAAGAAGTTATAATAAACATACTCAAAAGAAGCTTAACAAAAGTCTTAGCAAAAACAAAATATATTTTAAAAAGAGCCAAATGGGAATTTTGAAACTGAATGATACAAATACTGAAGAAAGCTGAATAAATTGTCTCAATAGCAGAAAGGACAGAAAACAGGAAATAAACAATGAAATTAAAGATGTAACAATAGAATTAACAAATCTAAGCAAATGAGAAAAAGGAAATGAAAACAAATCTCAGGAACCTGGGTGACTATGAGAAAAGATGTGATCACTGGAGTTCTAAAAGGATCATATCGCTATTGTAAATATACTTTAAAATATGATAGGAAGTATATTAAATTTTTCAAAAATATAAACCTACAGATGAGAAACCTGAGCATGCCCTAAAGAGAATTAACACACTTCTAAGAAACCCATCCCTAAACCTACCGTAGCTAAACTACTGAAAACTAAAGACAAAACAAAGTTCTGAAAGTATTGGAGAGATGGTATCTAGTGTCTCATCTACCTGTGGAAACATTTCAGATGTAAGGCTTCTGAACAGTACAATGTTTACAAGTGCATAGAAGACATTTGACAAGTCTTGTAGGAAAAGAAATAACATAAACTCATAATCTTACCTCTAGAAAAATACCCTACACAGATAGAAAATAAATCAAGACATATTCAGATAGGAGAAAATATTACTATAACATTTACTCTAAAAAGCGTTCAAGAAAATCATCTGAACAGAAAAATACAATAAAAGATGATAACTGGAAACTCATTTGGAAAAAGTAGGGACAGAAAACATTTAAGACAGATTAATAAATTATACTTTCTTCTTGGGCTTTCTGGACTTTATTTAAATGTTGAGTAAATGATCACATTGTCTAAACTATACAAGGATAAAATGTAAGATAAGTGGGAAATAGGTGGGAAAATAATGAAAATAAATGGAAGTAAAATTTCTAAATACCATTCAAGCTGGTAAAACATAGTCAGCAGTAGATTGTGGTAATTACACTTATGTAGCTACAGAATTCACTAGAAAAGCTATCCATAATGATATAGCCCAAAACATAAATAAACCAGAGGACAATTCTTTAACATGTCTCGATGATCACATTGGATGATGGGATAAAGAAAGCAGAGAAATAAAACAAGACAGATCACTCAACATAAAAGTAAAGTGGAAGAGTAGAGCTCTCATATCTCAATAATTATAACAAATGTAAATAGTATAAAAAGATCAATTAAAAGGCATAGATTGGTAGAGTGAAGTGGTATAAAACATGACTCAGCTATATGCTACTTAAAAGATTCTTGTTTCAAGTACACAAAATATGCAGATTACAAAAGCACATATCACACAAAACACAAGTGTGGATGAAAGATAGCTCTTAAGAACCCCAGGAACATTCTTAGATGCTTAATAACCACTCAAGACCATCTGTTGGGGATGATAAGAAAAAATAAACTGTGAAATGATGAAAAAGCTCAGAAGGGGGTAAAATGATGAAAATTAGGTTTTTATTCCATAACCCAGATGAAGACGGTAAGTCAAAAGAAGATGTCACATTATGAAATCTGGGCATTCCTCACTGCAGGGCTGGGAGCTATAAAACAGAAATGGCAAAAAGAAATGAATTGTAAAAGACACCATGTAGGATAACCCATGTTACTGGTTTCTTTATGCCTATGGTAGCAATACCAAAGTATCATAATGCATTATGTGCATACGGCTGATGTATTTGCTCTTCTACATCTGTATGTGGTAATTTGTAAAAATCCTTTGGAAGTCTGTAGGAACATTCCATCTATCCATTCATTCTCATGTTCTTTTGTTCAACAAGTAAAAGATCCCTCTCTATATATACTGGACAATATTCTGACTAATGTAGTTATCATCAAGTGTCTAGAATATTTATCAAATATTCAATAATATATTGAAGTTGTAAACCTTCAAAAATTAAATAAATGTTTTGATGTTAATTAAATGGAGAAAATAGCATAATAAATAAAAGGAAGATAAGTTCCCTATTGCTATGAGTTTATAAAAGAGAGGATTCACACAAGAATATCAGAAAGAACTACTTGGAACATACAATAAAATGTAATTTTACAAGTCACGGGGTGGTTGTTTGAAGGACAAGATTTGGACACCTTCAATATTCAATTTGAGCATCCTTCAATATTCAATAAAGGGCTTGGGATACTCCAGTGGTATATTGTGTAAGAAAGTAGGGACCAGATTTTGTGAATTATGCTTAAAGCTTTGGATATGAATCTTCAGATGAACAGAAAGCAAGGGAAGACAGTACAAGAGAGTGTTAGGCAATCTGATATACAATTAAAACAAATTCCTATATTATCCTGAATGAGAAAATGCTGAGGGTAAATTGCTGTGTTAGTAGCTATTGTGTTAGTATGTGGATTATACGTCCACAGATTAGAATAGCCCAGTGATGATGAATATAAAGAAATGAAAGTATCAGAGATCTATTGGGAGGTCTCATTGCCAGGGTTTACATTTGGGAGTGAGGCGGATGGAGGTTTCAGGGATAAAACCCAGATTTCTGAGTAGTTCAAGAAGGAATTTGGGATATTAACTCATTAAAGGAGAAAGAACTGAAATATGGCATGCTTTTGAGAGGACAATTATTAATTTCATCAGAGATATGTTGAATTTGAAATGCCTTTCAGACATAAAAGCACAGGTGTGCAAAGGCCAACTTTTGAGAAACTTGGGCCCAGATAAATCTTCTAACAGTAATAATAAAATAAAATAAGGTAGTGCTTTTTGGTTGCTGAACACTAGTGTGTGTGCTTTGACTCCTTTATTCTGTGTCATAACAGTCCTATTGATATTATTATTGTCCTCCATTTCCACCCAAAGGAACAGAAGTGCAGAAGTAACTCACCCTGCACACAGGTAGAATGTACTGCTGCTCAAATACAAGGATTTGGCCTCCAGAGATTGTAGTCTGAATCACTACCATGATCCCTATCTCAATCTCACAAGTATAATACATCCATCTTTTTCACAATAATGAACTTTGATGCATTTTTTTTCTTAAGAAATTATCTTTATTGGTACATTATGAATACACATGATGATTGCATTCAACATTAAGAGTTTGTACCAGAATATGACATGACTTAATTCCCATTTTTCCCTTTTCCCCATGCCCTGCCTCCCCATACCCCTAAACACAAAATCTTTGTTTTCTTTTTTCTTTACTATTGCCACATTCATTTTCCCCTCGTTATTTATCTTTACACTCTTTCCTTTAAAGATTTTCTACTTCACACTACAACTTCACTACAACTCATTTACAACTTCATTTTCTCATACCAAAGAAAAGATATGATATTTACACAGCTGTGACCTGTTTATTTCACTTATGAGGATATCCTCAAGATACATCCATTTGAGTACAAATGACTCAATCTTATCATTTTTAATGACAGAGTAATACTCCATTCTATAAAAGAACCACATCTTCTTTATCCAGTCTCCAGCTGAGAACATTTGGGTTGTTTCCAAGACTTAGCAATCACAAAGTGAGCTGGAATAAACATGGTACACATGTGTCTCTGTGAAATAAATCTTCTAATTCCTTTGTGTATATGCCTAGCAGAGTGATAGCCGAGTCAAATGCAACCTCTAATCCTAATTTTGTGAGGAATCTCCACACTGATCTCCACAATGTATGAGTCTACATTCCCACTAGCAGTGGAGAAGGGTTCCTTTTTCTCCATAGCCTCACGCATAGTTGTTTCTGGCTAATTCTGACATGGCAGCCATTCTTTGTAGAGTGAGATGAAATCTCAGTGTTGTTTTCATCTGCATCTCTTGAATGACTAATGATGTTGAGCATTTCTTCATATACTTCTTAGCTGCTCTTCTTCCTCTGAAAAGTATCTATTCATTTCAGATGCCCATTTTTGAACTGGATCTTTCAATTTGGGTGGGCTGATTTTTTTAAGCTCTTTATATATTCTAGATAGTAGCCCTTTGTCTGAGGAACAGGTGATAAAGATTTTTTTTCCCCCACATTGTTGGTTGCCTATTCACTCTGTTGGTGGTTCCCTTTGCTGTGCAGAAGGTTCTTAATAGAATGAGGTCCTATTTGTTGATTTCTTCTGCCAATTCTTGTGCTATAGAGGTTTTGTTCAAGAAGTCTTTCCCTAAGCCAATGTCTTCAAGAGTTTTACCTAACCTGTTTTGCAGCAGGTTTAGAGTGTCTGTTTTAATATTTAAGCCTCTTATCCACTTTGATTTTAGCTGGGTACATGGTGAAAGAGATAGGTCTACCTAAATTGTAAATTCTTTGAAAATTAGTACTTCAGTGATATTGCATGTCCTAGTAAAGGGCCAACCAGACAATGCCGCATAAATGGATTATTAAATAAGCAAGTGAATCAATGATTTGAACTAGCTAATTTGTAGTGAAAAGGACATCTAAGGCAATCCTGTCAAGAGATTAATAAGTACAAATCAATGCATTGTAGGTGGACTGAGTATTAGAAGCCATTAAGTAGTTTTCAGGAAATTCAGAATTGTTATTTTAGAAATATCCTGGTTTTCTTTTTTAAATTCAAATCTTTATCGGTACATTATATACACACATCATCATCACATTCAACATTGAGGTTTTGTACCAGTATATGAATGACTTGATTCTCATTTTTTCCCATTACCTCACCCACCTACAACTCCCTACCCCTTATATACAAAAGCTTTGTTTTCTTTTTATTACTATCACACTCTTTTCCCCCTCATTTGCCCCTACATTCTCTTTCCTTTTAAATATTTTCTATTTCACAATGTCTTCAGGAGTTTTACCTAACCTGTTTTGCAGCAGGTTCAGTGTGTCTGTTTTAATATGTAGGTCTCTTATGCACTTTGATTTTAGCTTGGTACATGGTGATATAGCTAGGTCTAGTTGTGGCCTTGTGGCAGATTAAAGCCCAGTTTTTTCCAGCACTATTTGTTAGAGAGGCTATCTTTTTTCCATTGAAGATTTTTGGCTCCTTTGTCAAAGATGAGGTGACTCTGTGTATCTGGAGTAGTTTCTGGGTCTTCTAATCTACTCCATTGATCCTCAAGTCTGGTACTTTGCCAGTACCATGTAGTTTTTATCACAGTGGCTTTGTAGTAGAGTTTCAAATTGGGGATCATAATACCCCCATCATGTCCTTATTTCTTAGAACTACTTTTACTATTCTAGGTCTTTTGTGGTTCCAACTGAAAGTTTGGATTTTTTTTTCTCTAGATCTGTGAAATATGCTGTTGGGATTTCATTCAGGGTAGCATTGAATCTGTACAGAAGTTTTGGGAAGATAGCCATTTTGACAATATTGGTTCTTTCTACCCAAGAAGAAGGTATGTCTTTCCATTTTTTGATATCATCTTCTATCTCCTTTTCACTGTGTTGTAGTTTTCAGAGTAGAGGTCTTTCAACTCCTTTGTTAGATTGATTCCTATGTATTTTATTTTTTGGGGTGATATTGTGAAAGGGACTGACTTCCCAGTTTCTATCTCAGTGGGTCTACTCTTTGTGTATACAAAGGCTATTGATTTTTGAATGTTGACCTTGTATCCAGCTACGCAACTAAATTTGACTATTAGATCCAGCAGTTTTTTAATTGAGTTTTTAGGATCCTCTATATAGAGTATCATGTCATCAGCAAATAATGACAACTTAACTTCTTCCTTTCCTATCTTTATTACCTTTATTTATTTTTCTTGCCTAATTGCTATGGCTATTTCCAGAACTATATTGAACAGAAGTGGTGAGAGAGGACATCCTTGTCTTGTTCCTGATCTCAGTGTCAAAGATTTCAGTTTTTGACCATTTAGTATGATGCTGACTGATGGTTTCTCATAGATAGTTTTTATTAATTTGAGATAGAGACCATCTATTCCAATCTTCTGTAGAGTTTTGAACATAAATGGGTGTTGTATTTTGTCAAACGCTTTTTCTGCATCAATTGAGATGATCATATGTTTTTTATCTTTGAGTCTGTTCATATGGTGTATAACATTCATTGATTTGTTTATGTTGAACCATCCTTGCATCCCTGGGATGAATCCAACTAGGTCAGGGTGTATCATCTTTTTGACAGTTCTCTGTATTCTGTTTGCCAGGATCTTACTGAGGATTTTTTCATCAATGTTCTTTAGGGATATTGGCCTGTAGTTCTCCTTCTTGGTTAGGTCTTTCTCTTCTTTTGGAATCATGGTAATGGTTGCTTCCAGGAATGAGTTTGGGAGTACTTCTTCCCTTTCAATTTCATTAAAGAGTTTAAGAAGTAGAGGCACTAACTCTTCTTTAAAAGTTTTATAGAATTCAGCAATAACGCCATCAAGTCCATCATTTTTCTTTGTTGGCAGGTCTTTAATTACATTTTAAATTTCAGAGATTGATATTGGAGTATTTAACATTTCTATATCTTCTTTATTATGCTTTGGAAGTTCATGTGTGTCTAGAAATCTATCCATTTTGTCTACATTTTCTATTTTCTTAAAGTATAAATTTTCGAAGTAGGTGTTTATTTTCCTTTGGTCTGCCTCTGAGTCAGTAGTAATTTCTCCGTTCTCATTCCTAATAACATAGATATGAGCCTTTTCCGTCCTTTATTTAATAAGATTGGCTAAAAGCCTATCAATTTTGTTTATCCTTTCAAAGAACCAACTCTTTAATTCACGGATTTTTTGTACTGTTCTTTTAATTTCTATTGCATTAATTTCTTCCCTGAATCTTATAATTTCTTGCCTAGTGCGAGATTTGGGTTTATTTTGCTCCTTTCTTTCTAGTCGCTTGAGATTCAGCATTAAATTGTTTATTTGAGCTTGCTCTGTTTTCTGGATGTAAGCCTTCACTCTCACCTGACTTATTTCACTGTTACCCACTACTGTCAAGGTACTGATAGTCTCATAAATTTAGAATATTTATTGTTCTAATTAGCATTCTACATATTTGATGTATCATAATTAGCTGTTAATTTTATTGCAGGATGAGGCTTATGGACCAAATATTAAAAAAGAAAAACTCTTACTTACAATGAACAGTCAAATATATATATATATATCCAAATGGATTGTATGGAAAAATATAAAAGGCATATAGGAAAAATGAAGACTGCATGCTTTTTTCAAAGGGGCATCCACTTCTCAGCTTTACTCAGTTATTCTAATATTATCAGGAATTCTTGATACAGTCAACCATTATTTAGAAAGTGAGAACCCCCCCCCTTAAAAAAATTCCTCAGTTTTTTAGAGAAGGTAAGTAATAATTCAAATGCAAAACAAAAAAGTAAAAACATACTGTATAGTCCCACTATAGATATGAATTAGCTTAGTTTATAATTTAAAAAGTCATTGTTAACCTTAGATATACTTTAAAAGATAAATCAGGGGCCTGGGATTTAGTTCAGTGGTTCTGTTGCCTGCCTTGCAAATGCAGGGGTCCAAGTTTGATCCCCAGTAACCACATACAATAATGCTAGGCATGGAGACTCATGCCCATCAGCAATCAGTGCCACATACCACAGTGCCGGGCATGGTGGTTCACTCCTGTAACCCCAGCACTTGGAAGGCAGAGGCAGGAGGATTGCTGTGAGTTCTAGGCTGAGCTCAGGGCCAGCCTGAACTACAAAATCATGACCTTGTCTCAAAATAAATAGACAAATAAATGGTAAACCAAGGAGTTCTAAAAATAATATCAATCTCAAGGCCAATTACAGCGGTGTTTCTGTGGCCCAGGACTTAGACATATTGTCCCTCTATGAGAGTGGAGTGAAGGGCAGCAAATGAATGTGAAATCACCACGGAAAGTTTTCAAATTCAACCCCTGCCTCTCAGGCCTTGGGTCGAGAACCATTGTCCTTTCCAACCACTACAGAGACGTTGCCAAAACTACTCTCCAGAGATGAATCGCTGCACAGCTTTCTGCAGAATTAAACCAGTCTCACACTTCTCAAATGCGGGTAAATTACACTTACAAAGATGGCCTCCTTGAGTGGCTCCACCGACCCCCCGCAATCCGTGCTGTTCATCGTTCCCTTCTCCTGTCCCCCCTGTCAGCCACTGGGCTTCTACCTCTCTGTGCAGTTTTATCTTAGGATATTTGTGTTGGAATGACACAGTATGTGGTCTTTCCTCCGGGCTTCTTGGCCTCAACAAGATACATTACCATTTCTGACATGTCATTCTTAGCCTATTCACTCATTTGTCTTTATTGCTGTATAATATTTCTTCTTTTAAATTACTTTCATGACCACAGGTTTGTAGCACAAGCCATTTACAGTCTCCTTGGGTGGTGGTATATGTAAATAGTACAATTTTCCTGTATTTTAACCCTCTTCCTCTTTCATTCTCCCTCCCTCCTTCCTCTAGCTCTCCTTTTTCCTTTTCTCCTTTTGTTCTTGCCAATATTATTAATCTCAGCTCAGATGTAAGGCACACAGTGCATAAGGCACAGTCACTGCTGTTATTAGGTTCCTTATGTGGTATATCTTCATTCTACTTGTTTTCATTTCCCCTTGCACTCACCCCTTGTGGCTGCTCTCTAGGATCCTTTTCATTCACAGGAGATCCATCCCCATCTTCTTCTATCTGTACTTTATTAATCTCTGTTTGTTCTTTGCCTTACTCAGATGAGAGATACCATATGATATTTAAACATATCTTTCTGGTTTGTTTAAATGAATGTTATATTTTTCAAATACATCCATTACCTTGAAAATGTCTCAAATTTGTTCTACTTTGTAGCCATGTAGTATTCCATTATGTATAAGTACCACATAGACGATTGGATAATAAGTAAAAATTCATTATATAAAATTGCTACAATGTGCTTATCCATTTGTCTATTGAAGAGCATCTTGGTTGCTTTCAGGTTTGGGAAAATTACTTTTATGTGTTAATTTTGTAGACTCCACCTTTTCTACAATCAATTATTCACTGGGAATTTTGTTGTTGGGAAAATTTTCTATATGAGAAAAGATATGATCTAGAAAAAAGAAGTCTGAATATCCCAAGGAAGAGTTTTTTAGCCACTTACAATGAAATAAAAAATTAATTTATGAGATATTAATTCTGAAAGGAATGAATCTATTAGTCATGTGATACTGTTGTATATATTTAGATTTCAGAATAAGGTATATAATTACCTTAATTTTGTTGACTTGTAATGCTCAACAGGAGACAAGAGTCAACAAAATTAGAGACATAAAGATAAGTACTGAAGATCGTACTAGGATGAACTAAATTACAGTAACAACAAAATCTTTGAAGCTTAATATCCTACGTCTACACCAATTTCTTTATTAACTTGGTTTTCCATCTAATATTCCAATTTGAGGGAAATGCTGAACTATATCCAAGAAAGATTAAATATTCATATAATTATGCCATGGTATCTAACACTATTAACAAAATTTAATACTAATTTGAGGTTATTGCTCTTGTGACTAAATTAAAAACACATAAATTATTCTGGGAAGAAAGGTGTTTATAAAACATAATCTCAAATTTCCAAACCTAATCGTGGAATGAAAGAAACATGCTAAATGATTGCTTCAATGGTATCAGTTAAGATGCACACACATAAGGACATTATTCATATCCTTGAAGTCACTGGGTGTAGAGACGGATATACCGTATTAAGCAACAGTGCAATGTGGCAGCTCTGAGTACTAAGCTAAGCTCAAAGGTCAGTGGAAACATAGAAAACAAGCACTCAGTTTTACCTGTAGAAGAGAAAGAAATACCTGGAGTATAAGTAGCAGGCAAGAGGAAAAGGCACTTGAGGAAGGGAACTAATGATTCAGGCAGTGGTAAGGGTTAGGCAGGAAAACTGCACTTTATAATCTGTTCCAGCAGCTTAGGAGCTTA
This sequence comes from Petromus typicus, assembly GCA_004026965.1. Lineage (NCBI taxonomy): Eukaryota > Metazoa > Chordata > Mammalia > Rodentia > Petromuridae > Petromus > Petromus typicus. The sequence goes on from PVIR01021755.1 coordinate 28,047, forward strand.
GCAACTTCAGGAGACCCTGTCTCAAAATAAAAATAAACAAACAGAAATACATAGGTCTGTAAATTATAGCTCAGTACAAGGATTTGGATTCAGTGCCCAGTACAGTCATTCCTCACTTAATGATAGGATTCCTTTCCTACAGCTGTCATTACATGAATTGAATTGGTTGCTCAATGAGCAGTGCTATAGAGTTTGAACATTACAGCATCCAGAACAAAGAAATGGCCAAAGGAAACTCTGGCTTGACAACTTTGCTTTTATTTGCACAATTCTTACATGTAGTGCTATAATATGAAACAGAACATAAAGTCATAGGAGTGTTCTGTACAGTGCAATGAGTGCAAGTGTACTAAATAAACAAGGTATACTGCACAGAAGAGAAATTGAGTCTCTACATATGAGATGTGCAGAATTGTACAGAAAAAAAAAGAGTGGTTGAAAGTCTGAGCAGCAGGTTGTAAGTCCAAGTAATTATTAAACAGGTATGTTGTTAAAGTAGTAATATCTGCACTTTTAAAAAAAATGTGAGATGGGGCCGGGGAGTTAGCTCAGTGGTTCCAGCGCCTGTCTTGCGGGCGCAGGGGCCCGGGTTCGATTCCCTGGTAACCACATAACAATACTGGGTGTGGAGACCCACACCCAGCAGCAACCAGTACCACATACCACAGTGCCGGGCGTGGTGGCTCACGCCTGTAATCCCAGCACTCGGGAGGCAGAGGCAGGGGGATTGTGATGTGAGTTTGAGGCTGAGCTCAGGGCCAGCCTGAACCACAAAGCGAGACCCTGTCTCAAAAAACCTAAAAAAAAAAAAAAAAAAAAAAAATGTGAGAAGTCAGGTACATGTGGAACTAGAATTGTGTAGAGTCATGAGAATAGTAAGAAATAAGACTAGGAAGGAGAATTTGGAGTAGATTATCCTATACATTTGAAATGCTAAGAAGTTTGAGGTATGTCTTCACTGTAAAGAGGATGCAAAAAGGGATTTTGTTAATGTCATAAA
>PVIR01021756.1:0-29253 GCA_004026965.1 Petromus typicus
TGGAGTAGGGCACCTACGGCTACCTGAAGCCCCCTCCTGGGCCATGTATCCTCGGAAGGAAGCCCATCGTCTGGGGAGATTATTGTGTGTGCTGTGCTGGGCATTTACTGTCAGTTAATGTGTGGTTTCATTTCTGTTTAGCTTTCTTAGAACACATTTTTGATCCTAAATTATGGCTTCACTTTTTTCTTATTTCCATGTAATGCTTAAGTTTTATTTTAATTTCAAATGTTTATTGATACATTATATATTCACATCAACACTCAACACTGAGAATTTGTTCCAATATATGACATGACTTAATTCTCATTTTTTCCCATTCCCTTACCCACCCTACAACCCCCTACCCCTTATGTGCATAAGCTTTGTTTCCTTTTTTATTACCATCACATTATTTTTCCCCTTGTTACTTCTACTCCCCATTTTCTTTTCAATATTTTCTATTTCACAGTATCTACTATATATCCTAGAACTCATTTACATCTTCATTTTCTCATACCAGAGAAAAGACACAATATTTAAACATCTGCAACCTATTTATTTAACTTATGAGGATTTCCTGAAGGTACATCCATTTGAGTATGAATGCCTCAATCTTATCATTTTTTATGGCAGAGTAATACTCCATTCTATAAAAGAACCACATCTTCTTTATCCAGTCTCCAGTTGATGTACATTTTAGTTGTTTCTGAGATCTAGCTATTACAAACTGAGCAGCTATAAATATAGGTGCATATATGTCACTCTGATATAAATCTTTCAATTCTTTGTGTATATACCTAGCCGAGGAATAGGAGGGTCAAATGGGACCTCTAAACCTAGTTTTTTGAGGAATCTCCAAACTGGTCTCCGCAGTGTTTGTATGAGTCTACACTCCCACCATCAGTGGAGAAGGGTTCCTTTTTCTCCACAGCCTTGCCAACATTTGTTGTTGGCTAAGTCTAGCAGACATTCTTTGTGGATTGAGATGAAATCTCAGTGTTGTTTTCATCTGAAGAACCACATCTTCTTTATCCAGTCTCCAGTTGATGCACATTTTGGTTGTTTCCAGGATTTAACTATCACAAACTGAGCTGCTATAAACATGGGTGCACATATGTTACTGTCATATGAACCTTCTAATTCTTTCATGTATATCATTAGTAGGAAAATAACAGGGTCAAATGGGACCTCTAACCCTAGTTTTTTGAGGAATCTCCACAGTGGTTGCCCAAGACTATACTCCCACAAACAGTGGATAAGAGTTCCTTTTCCTCAGCAGCCTCACCAGCATTTGTTGCTTGCTAATTTCAAAATAGCAGCCATTCTTTGCGGAATGAGATGAAATCTCAGTGTTGTTCTCCTTTGCATCTCTGTTTTTTTTTTTTTTTTTTTTTGAGACAGGGTCTCACTTTGTGGTTCAGGCTGGCCCTGAGCTCAGCCTCCAACTCACATCATAGCAATCCTCCTGCCTCTGCCTCCCGAGTGCTGGGATTACAGGCGTGAGCCACGATGCCTGGGACTGTGGTATGTGGTACTGGTTGCTGCTGGGCGTGAGTCTCCACACTCAGTATGGTATGTGGTTACTGGGGATTGAACCCAGGCCCTTGCACTTGCAAGACAGGCACCAGAACCACTGAGCTAAATCCCCGGCCCTTCTTTGTATCTCTTGAATGACCAGTGATGTTGAGCATTTCTTCATATGCTTCTTAGCTGCTTTTACTTCTTCCTCTGAAAAGTGTCTGTTCATTTCAGATGGACATTTTTGAATTGGGTCTTTGAATTTTAGGGGGCTGATTTTTTTAAGCTCTTTATATATTCTAGATAGTAGCCCTTTGTCTGAGAAATAACTGGTAAAGATTCTTTCTCATATGGTTGGTTGCCTTTTCACTCTGTTGGTGGTTTTCATTGCTGTGAAGAAAATTTTAATAAGATGAGATCCCATTTGTTGATTTCTACTACCAGTTCTTATGCTATAGAGGTTTTGTTCATGAGGTCTTTCCCTAAGCCAGTGTCTTCAAGAGTTTTACCTAGCTTATTTTGCTGGATGTTTAATGTTCTTGCTTTAAAATTTAGCTCTCTAATCCACTTTAATTTTAGTTTAGTATACAGTGTAAAAAAGATAGATCTGGCTTTATTCTTGGCAGATGAAAGCCCAGTTTTTCCATTACCATTTATTAAAGAAACTGTCTTTTCTCCATTGAGGATATTTGGCTCCTTTGTCAAAGATGAGGTGGCTCAGTGTGTATGAAGTTGTTTCTGTGTCTTCTAATCTATTAATCTGATCCTGAGGTCTGTTACTTTGTCAGCACCATGCAGTTTTTGTCACAATGGCTTTGTAGTATAGTTTCAAGTTGGGGATTGTAATACCCCCCACCATGTCCCTGTTCCTTAGAATTGCTTTTATTATTCTATTTTTACAGTTCCAGATAAATTTTTGGATCATTTTCTCTAAATCTGTGAAATATGCTGTTGGGATTTCCATTGAGATTGCACTGAATCTATATAGGAGTTGTGGGAGTATAGCCATTTTGACAATATTAGTTCTTCCTACCCAGGAACAAGGGATAACTCTTAATTATTATCCCTTCACACATTCCTCTTCCTCTAGTCCCCTCATTCTTTCCTACTGGAACTCCTGCTAGGTAACTAGAAGGATTAGTCTCCCACCTAAACTTCGTTTCTATTGTTCTTCCATTGATCTCTGCGTGTCTCTGTCCCTGTGCCGTTTTTACATCTAATTTCCAGTCATAATTTTCTTTTCGACCATTTCTGACTAGCTCTTAACCCACGGGCCAGTTGCTTATACCAGTGACTCTGTGTTCTTGAAATCTGTGGTCACTAGTCCCTTATTCTCTTACTACATTTCTAATAGTTTTAGAATATTAAAGGCCATCTCTGACCACTCTTTTCTCTAAACTCTGCATTCTGTTCCTGGCTTTCATTGTGTCCACTAACTGATTCATGGAGAAATAACTCAACATGATCTTAGCAGAGCTTGCCCCAAGGCTTTGCTGAAGGTGTGACTTTCTGGGAAGGCCTTCGGTGTCGTGCTGTGAGGCCCCCCAGGAATATTACTAGCCAAGACTATAGATTTTCTTTTTGTTGACTGACAGGCACACTGTGTGTCTTCTGGTTTATATTTGGACTCTCTACTTTTCTGATGTAGGCATTCACAGTTATAAACCTCCTCTGTAGGAATACTTTCATGGTGTCTTATAAGTTCTCATATGTTATATTAGCATTATCATTTAATTGTAGAAATTGTCCTATTTCTTCCTTCAGTTCTTCTGGAAATCATGGATTATTTAGTAATGTGTTGTTTAATTTTCATATTTGCATAGTTCTTTGCACGATAAAATTTCATTTCTTTTGCATTGACTGAAACATGTTTCGTTAGCTAACATGTGATCTCTTTTAGAGAAAGTACCTTATATTGCCAAAGAAGAATGTGTATTTGATATTGTTGAGTGGAACAATCTGTATATATCTCTTAAGTCTATTAATTGAAAGGTTTGCTTCAACTCTGATATTTCTTAGTTGACTTTTTGTATAGTTGATCTATTTGTGATATTTGGGTACTATGGCTCCCCAATATCAATCTATTGATGTGTAGATGATCTTTCATGTCTATTAGTATTTGTTTTTATGAAGTTGAGTACAGTCTAGTTTGTATATATGTTTATAATTATTATATTTTCCTGGCCAATAGTTCCATTAACCAATATGTAATGTTCTTTTTGCCTCTTTTGATCAAATTTAGCTTGAAGTACACTTTGTCTGAAAATAAGATAGCTACACTTGCTTGGTTTTAGATTTCTATTTCGTGGAGTGTTATTTTCCATTCTTTTGTTTTTTAGTTTATGAATTTCTTTTGTGTTACATATATTTCTTATATGTAGTACACCATTGGATTTTGTTTGGTAACCCATTCTGCTCATCTCTGTATTTTGATTGATGAGTTGAGACGGTTCATATTGATTATTATACTTGATAGGTATTGACTTGCTCCTAACGTTGTGTTCTTTACCTGTTGCTGTTTTGCTTTTGTTCCTTTATTTTCAGACTTGATTATTTTGGACTTTATGGTATTATTAACTTCACTGTTTCTTCCTAGGATATTCTCGATATTTAGATGTTAACCTTTGTTCAAGGAATAGCTGACAATTGTTTTTTAACATTTGTACATTGTTTCTTCATTCTTTTGATTGTATTCCTTTTCTCTTAAGAAGATTTTTAATTAGATATAATCTCAGTTTTTGATTTGGGTAGTTTTTTTTTATACAATTACATTTCGTTTCAGAAAGTCTTACATAGTCGCATGTTTTCAAAAGTTTTTCCCTTGATCTTTTAAATGTTTCTTTTAATAGAAGTCTTGGATCCATTTTTATTTTAGTTTCGGTGAGAGATGGGGTAGAGATTCATCATTTTACATGTAGATAACCAGTTTCCCAACACCGTTTGTGAAAGAGCATGTCTCCCCTCCAGCGTATGTTTCGGCCTTTTACCCCAGCTGACATGATGAACGGTGTGCCCAGGGTTGTTTCTTCATCCTCTGGTTTTCACTGATCTACATACATGTCTGATTTTGTGCTAGTTCCATTCTGTTTCTATTGAAGCAGGATTTAAAGAAAGAAAGTTGTTCCCCAGCCTCAGACACTGCCCCCCCACCCCTTGGATTGCCCCTACACACACTTGTAGTTAAAACTCCTTCTTCTGGTACAGACAAAATTAATAACTATGTCCTAAAGCAAAACGCATGACACTCTGTAGTCATATGATTCATAAGGCTCTGTCTTTTTTCAAGGTTAAGTTACAAAATTTGTCTGCTACAAGCTCATTTGACATCACTAAAAAGACCACCCTAATTTGACTAAATTTATAAAAACTAGAACTTTTCTTTGTTGAAAGCTCTTCCTTTGGACATGAGCTGATGTTCACTTGAAATGAAGTTCTCTTGTTTCCCATTGGTCACTCCTGTCTCTTGGAATCTGCATCACTATGACTTTAGTTCCATTGTATAACATGAAAGCCAGGATTGTGATACCTCCTCATTATTCTTGTTACCCAGCCTGCTTTTGCTATTGTGTCACTTTTTGTTCCATATAAATTTTAGGACTTTTTCTTCTTTAATGAAAAATGCTATTGATAATTTAATTAGCATTTCATTAAATCTATATATCACTTTTGTAATACTGCCATTTTGGCAATATTTATCTGCTGAGAAACAGGGAGTGTTTCCTTTTCTGATGTCTTCTTTTTTCAGAGTAATTTTAATTATAGTTTATTTTTTAGTCCTTTGATTAGGTTAATTCTAGTTATTGAAATTTTTAAACTATTGTGAATGGAAAAATTTTAATTGAATTTTATTGTATAGTAAATGTAAACTTTTTAAGCTACTTTCTTTCCTGGTGGATTCATTGGCTGTGTACATGAATGCTATTGTGTTTTGTACCTTGTTCTTTATCCTGGCACCTTGCTGAATTGGTTTATTAGCGGTAAGAGCCTTTTGATAAAGTCTTCTGCGTCTTCTACATAAAAGATTATCTGTGAATAAGATGAACTGACTTCATCCTTTTCTATTCATAGTCTTTATTCCTTTCTCTAACTGCTTTGGCACCAACTTTCAAGTCTGTCTTGAAAAGCAGTGGCGAGAGTCTATACCCTTGCACTGTTTCTGATTTGGAGGATAGGCTTTTGCTTTTCTCCTGTTTACGTGATGTTGGCTGTGACATTGTCATAAAGGGGTTGCATCAGTTTGAGAAGAGGTCTTTATATATTGATTTTTGTAGAGTTTTTTATAATCGTGAATGCATGTTGGATTTATCAGAGGCTTTCCCTGCATCTATTGAGATGACTGCGTGATTTTTGTCCTTACTTCTTCTATCTATGGAATGTGTTATACTTTAAAATTCCATCTTTAATCATCCTTGTATCCCTAGGATGAAGCAAATTTGACTATAATGTACAATCATGTAATATTTGTAGTATCCTGTCTGTCATCGTCTTGTTGTGGATTTTTGCATCTATGTGTGTTAAGGAGATTGGGTTGCCACTCTTTCGTTTTGTTTATTTTGAAGTTCTTTCTTGGGTTTTACTACTAGGATAATGCTAACTGGTGGGAATGATCTTAGCATTGTTCTTTCTCTTTTATTTTTATGGAAGAATTTCAGAAGTATTGGCATTAGATCCTAAAGTTTTGGCAAATTTCTGCGATGAATCCATCGAGTCCTGGGGTTTTTGTACTATAGTTTTTATTTCCTTTATTTCAGTTTTTGAATGATTCAGGGGTTCTTCTTTCTTGGGTTCACTTTTGGTAAATATATATCTGGGAATGTCTTAGTTTTACATAAATTGTCCAATATATTGGAATGTATACATTTTCCCCTCACTTTGAAGAACACATTAGCTTGACATAGGGTACTTGGTTGATATTTTTCCCCTTATCCCTGTTAGTATAACAACTCATTGCTTTCTAGCCTCCAAAATTATGGTGAGAAATTTTCTCATAATTTCATTTGGAATCTCATGTATTGGATGAGTCACTTTCCTTTTTCTGTTTTCCAGGATTCTGTCTGGTTTTGATTATATGTTTTAATGTGGATCTCTTTGAATTCAACTTACTTGGCGTTCTTTGAACTTATTGAATGTGTATGCAGATAAACTTCATTCAGTGGCCTACCTGTTAGTGACTATTTGGACAAACGGACGACCCACCACTCAGACTTATAACCTTTTTTGGTACAATTCTGCCTCTTGTTTTTAGAGTCGATGTCCTTTTTGTACACTATACTTGACCTGCAATTTCAGTCCTATCATCTGATGTCAAATAGCGGCCTAATTAAACAGTCGTATATGTACCACTGGTAGTTCAGCTCATGGAAATGTATTAACTTCCCAAGACTAATTCCTAGATTAACTTTTCTTGTTGCTATGGTGTGTAATATTTTTTTCCTAATTTATTCCTCAGTGCCTTCATTATTAGTGTACAGGAATGCTATTTATTTTCATGTTGATTTGGTATTGTGCCACATTATTGAATCTGTTTAGAAATTCTCTTGGTGAATTGTTTTGATATTTCATGTAAAGTGGTGATGGTGAACCTATGTCATGCGTGTTATTTGTTTTTCATTTAAGACAAAACATGTTAAAGCATAAATTATTTCCTCTAAAACCTCAGTATTTAGGTTTAGTTTAATGGCAATGTTGGTACTTTGTGATAAATAAGCAGGTTTTGGGTTGCAGTTTATGCACTCAATTTTAAATGGTCTGCTATCATTTGTGAAATTGATCTATTTGTGATAATAGGATATTGAGATCTCCCACCATTATTGTGTTTATCTGATCTTTGATGCTTACTACTACTTGTTTTATGAATTTGGGTGTGTCATTTCTTGGTACACATATAAGTTAATAACTGGTATCTTTTTCTGCTGAATTGTTCATATGACCAATGTGTAGTAATATTCTTTACCTCTTTTGATCAGTTTTGGCTTGAAGTCTCCTTTTTCTGGCTATAGGAGAGCTACACTTGCATTTTTTAGGTTCTCATTGTATGCGATATTGTTTTCCAATCTTTATTAGTCTATGAGTTCTTTTTGTGTTAAATGTGATTTTGTTGTTGGGCATGGTGGCACATACCTGTAGTCCCAGCGTTTGAGAGGCTCATACTAGAGGATTACTGGGAGTTTGAGAGCAGTTTGAGCTACAGATCAAAAACCTCTATCAAAAAACAATGTTGGGGCCGGGGAGTTAGCTCAGTGGTTCCGGTACCTGTCTTGCAAGCACAAGGGCCTGGGTTTGATTCCCTGGTAACCACATACCATACTGGGTGTGGAGACTCACACCCAGCAGCAACCAGTACCACGTACCACAGTGCCAGGCGTAGTGGCTCACGCCTGTAATCCCAGCACTTGGGAGGCAGAGGCAGGAGGATTGCTGCGATGTGAGCTGGAGGCTGAGCTCAGGGCCAGCCTGAACCACAAAGCGAGACCCTGTCTCAAAAAACCTAAAAAAAAAAAAATGTAAATGTGATTTTTGCATATGGTATAGTTGGATTTTGTTTTTTGATCCATTCTGTCAGTCTGTTTCCTTTAACTGAGGGATCGAGACCACTGATATTGACAGTTATTACTAATATGCAGTGCCTTATTGCTCTGTTGGCTTTATTTTCATGTTGGTGATTTCCTATCTTTCCCTTCACCTGACTGCTTGTCTTAGCTGATACATACTTTGATTTGATTTTTTTTTCCCCTTTTAGCTTCATTTAGTCTCTTTCTAGAGTATCTCTGAGAACTTTTTGAAGAGTGTTTGAAGTGCTGGTTTAGTATTCATCAGTTTCTTGAAGTGTTCTGCTGGTTGTTTGTTTGGAGACGGGGTCACCTTTGTAGTTGAGGCTGGCTATGAACTTTCTCTGTAGCCCAGACTGGTCTCAGATTCACAGCAATGCTCCTGTGCCTCCATGCTCACCTGTTCACATGGTCTTTATCATGAAAATATCTTATTTCTGCACCATCTGATTTGAAAAATGCCAAAATAGTATGCAATTTTTCTTTCTTTTTGGGCTTAAAACTTTACTCCAAGCCTTCTTGGCTTGTAAAGTTTGTGTTGAGAAGTCAGCCTTAATTCTAGCATGTTTACCTTTATTAATGATTCATTGCTTTTCTCTAACTGCTTTTAAAATTCTATTCTTGTTTTGAACAGCTGGAATTTTACTATGATGTGTTATGCAGACTTTCATGATCTTGTTTTTTTGGAGTTCTGTATACTTCACTTATCTGTACGTTAAATTCTTTGCCCTATTACAAAATTTTTCTGCTGTTATTTCAGTAAACAAGTTTTTTATGCCATTTGTCCAATGTGATTCTTCACTAATTCCAGTTAATCTGACATTACTCTTCTTTGCATTATCGAGGACCCATTGGATCCATTTTTCTTGTCTTTAGAGTATTTCACATTAATTGGTCACCAACAACAGCCTTGTTTTTTAGATCTAATACTCTGTCCTCATAGTGATCACTTTTGCTCCTCATCCTTTCAATAGAATTTAACTTCCTGAATTTATATTTGAAGCCTTTTTATGGAATATAATTCATTTCTCTGTGGGACATTCATGTTTTGCAAAATTTTCTTTAGGTCAACTAGCTTTTTATTTGTCTCTTCTGTGGACCTGCTGATCATTTTTTTTTATTTGACCCATTATGTGTTTAGTTGTATCATCTGTGAGCTTGTCAAATGCTTTATTGATCTATTTTGTTGTCTCCTATATATGATTTTTAATAACTTGGATGTGTGACCTTTGATTTTATTTTCTTAGATACCCTATGGATCAGCTTTGGGAGAACTGAGGATCTGAGGAGACATTTTGTTGGTTTGTGGTCTCATCTCTTGTGTGCATGCATGTGTGTTGACGCTTGTGGGCTGATTGTAGTAGCAAGCTTTGTTTCAAGTAGGGGGACCTCTTTTAATAAACTCTTCAATAGTGTCTTCTAGGAATGGCTAGCACTGGTCTTCGCCTCTGACTCAAGATCCAGTCTCCTCTACATACTTAAGATGGAGGTTGCAGTGTATTTGACCCATTACCTCATTCTCTGGGAATGGGCTGTAGTGCTGTTCATTATTCTGATCCAATTCAAATATTGATATCTCAGGAAAATCATATAACGGGAATAGCTATGCCACCTTGACTGTTGTAATACAAGCAGCATCAAATATAGACTTAAGTGCAAACACAATATTATAATATGTAATAATCAATAATGTACTACTCTGAACCATATACAAATGATTATAGTTATAGTAGGAAACTTAAGACAAACCAAATATTGGCCTATTATTGACCTACAATGTTTATCTACTAAATGGAAAAATTTTATCTCTACTGATAATAGAACACTATTCAATGAAATAGTATCTAGAGATTCCAAAAGCTTAGGAGTTATATTAGCAGAGATAGAAAGGGTTAGGAGCAAGGTAATGAAAAAAGCCAAATAATTAATGGGCTATGAGAAAGTGGAGAGAAACGTGAGATAGGGTATTCTATCAAGGAGTAAAATTATTAGCTTTAGAGAACTGCAGGAAACATCACAAAGAAAAAGAAGAAAAATATAAGAAAGAAAAGATAAAGAAAAATGTTAAAAGAGAAATATAAGAAAAGAAACTAAAAGAGAAAAAAATGAGCTCTTTTAAAAAAACATTAATAAGCAGTGCCGGGCGTGGTGGCTCACGCCTGTAATCCCAGCACTCGGGAGGCAGAGGCAGGAGGATTGTGATGTGAGTTGGAGGCTGAGCTCAGGGCCAGCCTAAACCACAAAAGCGAGACCCTGTCTCAAAAAACCTAAAAAAAAAAAAAAAAGAAAAAAAAAGAAAAAAAAAAAACACATTAATAAGGGGAAGATGGAAATAATAAAAATAGAAAACTCAAAAAAAGATTTTGTTCAAAGTAAAAAATTCCTCTGCTTTTGAATGAGTTTCTTTCCAGGTTTTTTGGTCTTGGGATCCAGCCAATCCTTACTTTTTACACCGCGCTTTAGGGCCAGAGCTCTGGAGGCCTCTCCACCAACTCTCTCCAGACTGTGTTACTGTCTAAACCAAGGTGTAACCCTGCTCTCACTGACAGATGGAGAATGTGATTAGCCCCCGTGGATTCAAGTGGACTATTGGATTTTGGGGTCTGGTCATGCCCTTCTCTCCCCCAGTGCTGTCTCCATCCATTGTCAAGTCAGTTAGTCCTGGCCTTTGCTGCTCCAGGCCCAGAGGGAGCAAAATGTCTTGGGGTTGGGGGTGGGGCGTGCCCTTGGTCCGTTGTGCGCCTGCCTGCTCCAGCTGGTGGAGGGTGGTACCATAGTCCCTTGATTTTTTTTGTTATTCTTTTATTTCAAATGCTTCAGCCCATCTCTCTGCCCAGGATTGGCTTGAAAAATAAGCTTAGTCTCTGCAGTTCTCCTCTGAGCCCCTCCTTCAGCCCAGTCACACTGTGAGTGCGCTCATTAGGTAACTGTTGTTGAGTACCTTACTCTTTCATGTCTAGCTCAGAAGAGAGGAAAAGAGAAAAATGAAAATGGTGTAAGTGGGACTAGCTTTTTAAATTCCCAGGAGCCACTGGTCCTAAAGGGGAGAACTTGAGTGCTGGGTGGAATGTGACCACCAAGGCTCTCTCTGAACCTCTGTGGTCTGTAGAGGCAGGAAGGGAAAGGAGGGACTAGAGCCCAGACTTCTCATCTCTGCAGAACGCTGACCCTGCTGCTTGTGTGCAGATTGCACCTGGGATGTGTGACGTAGGGACAAGGTGGCAGATAATAGCTGCTAATGTGATAAGATCAGAAGTTTACAAAGCCTCACTGCAGTTGTACAGCACCAGCTTTCAGATGTAAGTCATTTCAGAGCTCTTACAGCAGATTCTGGCAGCCTGTTAACAGTTGGGCAGTAGAGTCCCGAGGCTCCCAGAATCATTTGCTCTTATTTATCATTTAGCTTTTATAATTAGTTGATAATATGCAGACATTGTCCATCAATAGATGAATAGATGAAGAAAACGTGGTGTGTACACACAGCGGAGTACTACCGGGTCATACAGGAAGATAAGTGAGTCATTTCTGGGAAGGTGATGCACCTTGAGATCGTGGTGTGAGTGGGATGTGAGGTGCACAGCTTCGATATCACGCCATTTTTATTTTGCGAGAAGCCCAGAATATTAACAAAGAGCAAAATTTAAAAATAGATGATGAGAGTTAGGCCTTTCTCAAAGGCTAAGGAGAGGTGGAGGGCAGGAGAAGGGAAGTACATAAAAAAAGTTATCAGGTTGTGTCATGGCTGTGTACCAACTCCACACTAGAGATGCAAACGCTGTGTACTGCAACCACGTACAAAATGAAAACGGGAAGAGGGGAAAAGGGGTGAAAAAGGAGGTAGGTGTAGTGTGTGTGTGAGCCAATTCCCCGTGGAGAATATAAACATTATGAATCACAGTGTACTAATAAAAAGTAGGGGGGGAAAGACTTAAAGAGATAAGGAGGATGTTTCTTTAATAAATTACAGATCAAAAAGTTAACTAAAAAGGATATTTATGAGGTTTTGATCAATATAGGCAGATTTATTGTCCACAGCACTTAAAATATTAAAATAACAATGACATATAATTTGTATTAATCAAGTATAAATATCATACATGATGTATCTGTAGATTTTACTATTTTAATGTGTTTGGCTCTATGACCTGGAAAATTAAAATAAAGCAAAGTATATATTTTGATTCACTTCTAATTGATCCTTTTGATGAATTAAGTTTCTTCATCTGTGAAAGGTGATCGCAGCCACGTGGTGCTTTATTTCCATTCCAGCTCATCACCGCCACTCTGGATGGGAAGCTCCGGCTGTTCCTGCCTAAGTAGCCCCTGCCCCGCGGGTGCCAGAGGCGAAGGCAGCGTGTGGGGGTGAGGAGCTCCTCGCACGGAGCGCGGCCGCGGGCCCCCCTGGCTGGTTCCCTCCGCAGACCCCCTGCCCGCGTGTGCCCCGCTCTGCTGACCAGTGCTCGTTCCTTGGAAAGGAGCAATGGCGCCCCGCGCGCTTGTGCAGACCGTGGTGCAGGAAAGCAGAATGTTCTTGAATAAAAATCAGCTAGTATTTGTTTCATCATTGGAATTTGGGGAGAAGGGAAGGGAAGAAAGAGAAGGGAGAAAGAAGATGGACAAAGAAAGAAATAGTGAGAGTGGAGGGAGGGAGAGAGAATATGAATCCACTTTGGCTGGTGAGGACAGGCGGTCAGGGTGCGCACGGTCTCGCGCTGCCACTGCTGACCCGCCCTTGGCGGGCCTTGGTGATTGCGGCGATGGCCCGCTGACGTCACGGCGCCACCTCGGCCCTGAGATGTGCCCCGCTGACGTCACGGTGCCGTCTCGGCCCTGAGATCTGCCCCTCTGACGTCACGGCGCCGCCTCGGCCCTGTCTGAGACCTGCCCCGCTGACGTCACGGTGCCGCTCGGCCCTGTCTGAGACCTGCCCCGCTGACGTCACGGTGCCGCTCGGCCCTGTCTGAGACCTGCCCCGCTGACGTCACGGTGCCGTCTCGGCCCTGAGATCTGCCCCGCTGACGTCACGGTGCCGCTCGGCCCTGTCTGAGACCTGCCCCGCTGACGTCACGGTGCCGCTCGGCCCTGGCTGAGACCTGCCCCGCTGACGTCACGGCGCCGCCTCGGCCCTGTCTGAGACCTGCCCCGCTGACGTCACGGTGCCGCTCGGCCCTGGCTGAGACCTGCCCCGCTGACGTCACGGTGCCGCTCGGCCCTGGCTGAGATCCCCATTGGCTGGTGAGCGGGCCTCACCTGCCGGGTCCCCTGCCACAGCCTAGAGAGTGCCTCGTGCGCGTCAGTTGCAGCCAATGGTCTCTGCAGAACCTGGAGCCAAGTCCCATGGTGCCCCGGAGGACCCGTCACGCTTCTGGGACGTTCTGAGTTCCACGGGACCGCAGCAGCTGTGACACCGTCCCTGGGACGTTCTGAGGGCGGCCCGAGGAGGTCCTGATTCCGGGAAGCGCTCCCGAGTCCTGTGCAGTCGCGAGAGGGTCCTGCCTGAAGCCCTGCCGCCTCCACCGCTGCATTTCCCCGCATTTCCCGAGAGCATGCGCTGTGACTCGCCCCCAGCCTGGGGGGGCACTCCTGGGCCCTTTACTAGAATTTTCTCGTGCTGAACATAAATTTGTCTGTATTCTTTTTTTTTTTTTAATCTTTATTGGTACATTACACATACGTATCATGATTGCACTCCATAATGGGGATTTGTACCAGTATAAGACACAACTTAATTCTCATTTTTTCCCATAGCCCAAGTCACCCTACCTCCCCCCCATATACATAAAATTTGTTTCCTTTCTTTTTTTAAATAATCTCATTTTTCTCCCTTCACGCTATTTTACTTTGAGCATTTTGTTTGTATTCTTGTCACATTTTTGAGAAATAAACATAGCATAATTCATTTTTATTTTTATTATTGTGTTATCTAAATATTTTTATTCATTTATTCTAAACATACAAGCTTCCTTTGTTAAAATTGAATTTATTTAAAGCACATTAAATTAGGTAAAGGAAAGAGGCTTAGGGCAAGGAAGGTTATAGAATTCTATTTAGTTTTAAAATTTTTGTATGTCCTTTAAATTTATTATTTTAAACTGTGGTGGAAAACACATGCCATAAGCTTTACCATTTTAATTATTTTAAACTACAGTTAGCCATGTTGTGGCTTCTATGGAGATGTCCTCCGAAAGTCTCTCACGCTCGGGGGCGGGGCTTCGGGAATGACTGGATCCTAACGTGGGACGTCAGTCAGTCCACTCATTGGTTCAGCAGTTGTGGGTGTGGCGCCGACCTCCTGGGCTGGAAGACCTGCTCGCGCGTGGATGGCTCCTTCCAGCTGGCTTGTAGCATGGACGGAATAACGAGGGAAAGAGGGAAGTCACACTGCTTCCTGCTTTCCATGCCATGGACTTTTTCTCCTCGGCCATCTGCCCTCCCTGAGAAGAAGCAATGACACAACCTGTGAGGTAAATAAACCTTTCTTCCTTTAACTTGTGGGTGTCAGGTATTTTGTTCCAGCAATGAGAAAGTTACTAAGACAAGTATGGTGGAATATCACCATTATACACTTTCAGAATTTGTTCAGTTTTCACAGTTGAAAATCATTATCATTAAAACACCAACTCCCCGTTCAGCTCTTAGCCCAGCCCCTGGCGGCAGACATTCTACTGCTGTGTCTCTGAATTCAGCTCCTCTAAGGACTGGTGTGTGGGGAGCTCACACGCGGCTGGCTCATGTCCCTGAGGAAAGTGTCTTGGGTGTTCACCAGTGTTAGAGCCGATCGCAGACTGCTTTCTCCCTGCTGAGCACTATTTCACCAACTATAGAAATGATCCCTGAAAGTATAGCCTTCTGAGCACTATTTCAGTGTGTTTGCTACAGTCCGAGCCCAGGTGGACCTTTGACTGCTTCTGCCTCTTGGTGGCTGTGAAGTGTTGCTGTGGATCCGGGAGCGCAGCCGTGTGCCCGGCTCCCGCTTTCGCTCCTGTGTGCACGGTCAGAGGTGAAATTGCCGGCAGGGAGCCCACTGTGCTCTGCACGTCTCGGGGTGCCGTGCTGTCTTCCACAGAGACAGCAGGGCTCTACATTCCTGGGGGCACACAAATGTCCGGTCATATCCATCTGACCCAGTTTTCCAGGTAGCTTTTAAAGGAAATGATGGGTTTTTGTTTTTGTCATGTAGTTTTTAGTTTTTTATACATTTTCTCCAAAGTAAGTCATGATTCCAGATATGCCACATTTGAGTCCAAGAAAATAAATGTAAATAGTTATTGGTAGGTGAATAATGCATGGAGAAAAGTTTGAAGATGAAAAAATTCCATTATGGAGCTTGACAGAAAAACATAGGGCAAAACAGATTTGGCAAAGCTGCTGCTGAGAGAGTGATGTGAGTTCTACCCAGACTGCCCACGGGGACTCGGAGCGACAGCCTCAGTCCGGAGGGCAGAGGGCGAAGTGGAGGGTGGCCCTGCCGGGGACCCGGAAGACCCTGCCGGGTCAGTCCTGTGGCTTCGGGTCAGAGCAGCAGTGCCTGCATCTCTGTACTGTTGCTTTTCAGCATTGCGCAATGCTTTCAGGCATTGAACACGGAAAGTAGTATGAACACATTTGCTGGTATCTTGACCAGAGAGAATAATAAAAACAACATAATTAGACTTCATTAATAAAAACATGGTCACAGATTTGACTCCACTTTGTCATCTCTTTCACAATAACCTGGAGAGTTTGACAGGCTTTGTTTTTATTAATATCATCCTCATTTCCCAGGTACTTGGCAAAAGCCATGTCACAGGAGAGGCACCACTGTAGTATGGCACCACCGAGGTCATGGGACTGGGAGGAGCTGGTCTCCTGGGGTTTCAGGCAGGGACACTGCAACAGCGACGGGCACCTGGAAGCCAGCGTCTCCAGAGTCAGGTGGCCAGAAAGGTCTAGAGGGAGACACTAGCCAGGTCCGTGAAGCCGTGGCTTTCTGGTGCACAGCAGTGGACACGGAGAGTGAGCAGGCCAGACCAGCTGCTGTCCAGCTCTACATCCCTGCTGTCCCCTCTGGACCGAGCCGGGGTCTGCCGGAAGCAGCAGCAGGAGCCACGGTCCGGCCTGGCCTCCATGGCCTCTAATTAGCTGTTGGATTCTTTCTCATACTTGAGTGACGGTATGATTCACGTTCCGTGGCATGTCATGTGTCACGAAGTTTGCACAATGTTGACACATCTGTGTTTTTCTAGACATCAAAGCAAGAATGTGATTGTGGTCCCAGCCCTGGCCAGAGAGGGGTAGTCTAAGCCTCCCAGAACAGGCAGTTTCTTCATATTTTGCGTTTCACGTCAGGGCATTCTCCGCAGATGTGAGCACTTTCTCCGTGCGTCAGAAGTGACATGTCATCCTGAGCCTGGGAGAGGAGAACAGCAGGCGCTTTTTCACTGGAGGACTGTCTTCCTTGTGGCTGTTCTCCTGTGTGACTGTGAGGGCAAGTAGATCCGAACAAAGGGCGAGGTGCCTGCCCGAGGCCCACACCCGGCCAGTGTGTGCCCTTGGCACGCTCTTTTGTAGACACCCAGTGGAGCCTCGTGGGCGCGTAATTAGACTGAGTGTTTAAAATGATCATGTGCGGCCGTTTATAACCAGCAGACAGCAGTTTCATGTGGCTCTTCTGAGTGTTTTTCGTAAAGAGGGGAGGAGCACCGAGTCCGGCTTCTCTTCCTCTTCTCATTTCTCCTTACTTTTCATTTTCCTGACAACTGTACCTCGTCCTTCTTAGGGATAATTCATATCAATTCTTGTTCTGTAAGCTTCTCCCCCAGTGTTGAATCCGCTCTGTGAAGTTTTGTAGTACTCGCAGCTCTGTAGCTCCAGCACCAAAGAGATGGACCAAAAAAAAAATCACTGCACACCACAGAGATGGATCAGAAACCATCATATACCAGCCCCGCGCACTGCCGTGTGTACAGACCGCCACGAAACCAGGGTATCCTTTGAAACAAGTTGTATTGGACAAATCGGGAACCAGTGACCTCACTTTTAGTTCTCATTCCGAGCTAATCAGTGTTTTCTGTTGGTTGTGATGTCATCCGGAAACTGAAAATGTTGGGAAAGCCCTGGGACGGAGTCAGAGCAGACGCAGACATTTTTTGTGATGGCGCCGTAGGGCCACAGCGCTTCGCCTTCCTCTCAGCCCAGGGTGTGCGAAGCCTGCCTCGGGGTGCCACCATCTCGAGGTTAGGGTCCGAGTCCAGCTCTGTCGTCTCCAGGACTGTGCCCAGGTCCATGCTGGCCTCTTAACTAGCCGTCTTTCCCAGTTTGCTGCCATCGTCCAAGTGGAATCCGTGGCGCCATCTAAACAGGTGCCCAGTGCGGTTTCCTGCACGGTACCCGGCTGCTCCGTGCAGGGACCGCGCATGTCCTGGCGATGTAGAAATTAACCCTCATTTTCCATTTCTCGTGTCCACCAGAGGCCCCTCTGCCTCCAGCAGCAGTTCCAACAGCTGTCCCAGGGAGTTCATGGCGTCCTGGTTAATGTCGTCCTATCCCAGGGAGCCGGGCTCCCTGTCCGCTGCAGTTGCCTCTGTCCCTGGGTCCCTCCATCTGCTGCACCTCAGACACCCCTGCCCGGACTGGACTCAGGCTCAGCGTGGCAGCTTGTCCTCACCCTCCTGCCCGTCCGCTTCCGGGCAGGAGACCCCGTCTCAGGGTGCAAGTGCAAGTGAGGGTGAGAGGCCCGCCTTTCCGGAACACAGCTCTGCTGCTCGGCTCAAGGGCCGTGCTGGGACGGCGGAGCTGCGGGCCTCTGGGCTGGGGGCTTCGCGGGCCAGTTTTTATCACCAGTTTTCATTCATTAGCGTGTATTTGTGTGTGTGTGTGTGTGTGTGTGTGTGTGTGTGTGTGTGTGTGTGTGTGTGTGTGTGTGTGTGTGTGTGATGTGAATAGTAGGTTTAGGATTCATCATGATTTTTGAAATATTTCTACACTAATGTTGTGGTAAAGCCTTTACTTGGAATGATTTTCATTATTCTCTGTATGAGGTGTTCTTAACTATAATTCCGTGCGGTCTTTCCATCCACCCACACTTCCTTCTGCCTTCTTGCTGTTTTTTGCTCCCACCTTTTCCCTTTTCTTGGCTTTGACATTATGACAGAGCCAGCCATCACCTGTTGGACAGTCCCTGAGTGGGGGAGGGGGGCTGAGGAAAAGACAGACAAGAGATAGAGCTGGGAGGGCACCCAGCAGTGCTGAGGGCTGAGTGCGCCGAGTTTATTTTCTCTTGGACTTTTATACAACAAACTTAACAAGGAGCGTCCCTGGCCACGACCTTCGTCTGCCCACACCTGCTTCCACTCACTGCCCACGTCTTGGTCCCAATTACCCCTCGTTATCGGTCAGTACAATAAACACCTGCACAGGTCTTGTTGTTGATAGAGCTTACAAGTCAGCTTATTGCTCTCCACAACATTAAAATTAGCCAAATGGTAACATTTTGTGATGAACTGCTGAGTTTTTCAGGAAATTTTAAAGCAGTTAAATCTGTGGTTTAAAAAAAAAAGTTTCATTAAAAAATATTGTAGGTGTTTATATAATCAGAAAACCAGTTTATAAAATTATTTTGATTACATAATATATAATATATTTTCTAACTTTTAAGTTTTAAATTATAAATAGGTCTATATTAATATTTTCATAATTACTCATGAAATGCTTGATTTCTACAAATTTTAACTCACTTTATTTTCTGTTATTCTTAAAGAGGTAGATAGCTTGATTTCTTACTGAAATATCAATATTCTGATACTGGAAGATGCGGCAGTCACCTGAAGTATTTTACATTTAAATACACTTAGTAACAGGCAGCATTTCTTTTTCATCCCAGCAAGGAGATTAAGATTAACCAGGACAACATTAACTCAATACTGTGGTAGAGCTCTCCTGTTGCACGTGGTCATATAATTAGGGTTCTGTTCGTCACCTCAATGACCTTTTCTTCCTTGGTGTTAATATGCTATTTGTATTTAACATTATGACAAGGAATCGACCGTGTCTTCATGTTCCCATAAGTCACTGGTTCTGTACAGAAAATTGGACTCTCAGTGTTGATAAGCCTGAGGTAAGAGATAAAGTTATTTTTAAGAGATTAGTTACAAGATTAGCAATAGAATTTAGGAAACCAGACAAAAGGTCACACAATCAATAGCCGAACCTAAGGTACTTGTGCAATTGTGGCGCCACAACCACATCCGGGAGGAGAAGCTCTATAAGACACAGCCAGTGGCACAGAGACTGTGCTCCCCCAGGAGCCGTGAAATCAGACACAGTGCACACCAGTGACTGGTCCAGATGCTAGTGATTGTCCATGACCAGCGTTGCAATCCCTGAAGAGAGACTCTTGAGGAACGTAATTTGCCTGCAGGAAGTATTAAAACAAGCAGCTGGGATGTGTATCCTCCATAGTACTCCAAGCCGGAAGTACACGGGTAGATGGAAACCTCCTGTGCACTCCAGGCCTGGGGCTGCAGAACTCATGTGTTGGCTTCAGGCTGAGGAGCTCTTCTGACAATCCCGAGGCTCCAATAATACACAGTTTTAGTCAGAGACAGAAGCAATTTATGTGGGAAGACAAAAGTACACACAATCAAAATTGCCAGTAAATCCGACTAACACTGGAGCTGGTGTCTTACTAATTAGTGACTAAAACCCAAGTGATTGTGATCCACCCATTTCTACATTTCTAAGGAGAAATAGGACCTATGGAGCTCTAGGCTGCAAAGACTTTTTTAACCAGGATCCTCGAGGACCTAAGGAAGTTTTGTGAAACATCAATTAGAAGAATAAAGAACAAACAAGCAAAGAAAAAAAACTTATATAATAGATGGGTAAGGGATAGTATTGTCTCAAAACAGTTTGCACCAATAACTTAGCTGAGTGTCAAGTTACATACAATAGAAGCCTATTAAGAAAATGACAAAATTTATAAATTTGAAGTAAAATTTCAACTTTGGAAAGTGTTATTAAAAATGGGTTCTAGTCATATAGTTGATGCTATATTTGAATCCTAATGAAGAAGGAAATATCTGCATATTTTATGAAGGGATTCATTACTCTTTGGAAATACTTTGTTTTAAAAGTTTCATTAGAAGGGTGAGGATTTAGCTCAGTGACACCATGCCTGCTTTGCAAGCACAGGTCCTGAGTCTGATCCCTGGTACAAAAAAAGAAAAGAAAAAGGAAAAAAAACACCATTAGATTAGAACTCCTTTGAATTTATCATGAGATAACTATTACTCTTCTAGAGAAAGATGAAAAAAGTTGGATTTATAGACATCAACACATGTGAAGCCCATTCACAGAGATCTTTTCTTCCAGTTTTTATTAAATGGCAGAACAAGACACCATTCTAGAACCTTGTCCTTCTAGTCAGAATGTGCAAGTCACTCTGACCTCGGCACATAGGCTTCGGCCAGACTCACTTCTGAAAACAGACCAGTCGTGGGGCCAGCTCCTCACAGCCTGAGTTGGGCGTGATCACTGTGACAGTCCTCTGCCTATACTAATAAAAGATTCCTGCAGCCAGTTCATTCAGAGAAGTGAATGTAAGAGTTTTATTTGTGAGAACAAAATAAAGGTGTCATTAAAACACTGAAAAGACCCCTGGAAGTGTTGTCCGTGTGCAGCATTTCCTGTGCATTGTGCTGTGCTTTCCTCCCATGATGAGGCATTGCAGGAGAAGGGACTAGGCTTCTCCAGCCTGTGGGGTGGAGATGTTCCCAAGCGCTGGTGTCCACTGCAGACTGGAAATGCCAAGTCCTGGCCACAACCATGGAATCTGGAGCCATTTGCCTGACCCCTGCCCACCTTCCTGGTGCTCTGCCTGGGCCAGGATCATAAACCACAGGGCCCCACAGTGCACCCCAGATGCCCGAGCTTTTCACCCGCGGCTCCAGCCATTCCTACTTTCAAGGAAGATTCCTGTGTGCAAACCACCTGCTATCCACAGCCCCAACTCCGGCTGTTCTCAGGATATCCTCTTTCCTCGCATAGCCTGCAAGCCCTGGAAAGAAACCTGAGCTAAGGTTTCCTAAGTCCCTGCTCTCTACTGTGCTGGAGGATGTGGCGCTGGAGGGTATGGAGGATGCACGGTGCTGGTCCTTTCTCAGCTGTTACTTCATTCTTAAGCAACAAAGCCCATTCACCAACACTGTAGCCCCGGACAGGGCTCTGGCCATCTGGAGCCATGTGCAGCTGCCAGACCCCTGCAGTGAGGGGACCGGGGAAGGAAGGCAGGTGCTCCTGGCCCAGAGTCTCCCAGTGCCTTTCACAATTCCGTTTCCCATGCAGTTCAGGACCAGACTGACGGGAGGTTTCCTTGCCAATGAGTTCTTTTATTTTTTAATATTCTACTTGTAGTAAGAACAGCATCTAGCATAGCACTTGCCACGTTATGGCCCTTCACCATGCTCTGTGAGCCTTTCACTGTCAAGAACAAAGAGCCTAGAAGAATGATTTAAAATGTTCTGAGTTTGGCCAGAAAAGAAGCTCGAGTATTTTTGTGGTCTACAAGGGAAAAGCAGAGGAGAACTTGGCAGCAGAGAAGGAATAAGACAATGGAGAAGACGTCCTGAAAGCACCATTAGAGCCAGCGAGCCTCTGTCCTTTTCAACCTCAAAATTGTAAAGGTGAAACACTTTGCTTGGTGAAGACAGCCTGGAGCACCATGTTCCAGAGTAGCTGTGGCCTCGAGAAATTACTTCTTGGGGCTGAGTTCATAGCACTCAGTAATCCAGGCACTTGACACCTGCAGCCCAGATAGGGGAAGCTGGGCTGCTGCTCCAGCTGGTGACAGGCCCTGGCATGGCCCATGGTTTAGTTGCATTAGTATGGAAGAGTTCTGAGTTCAGGAAAGCTTCCATCAGATTTGAGGAAAAGGCCCGGAAGGTCAGGCGTGTACCCCTGAGCAGGCAGTTTGTGAAGTTGTGCTGAAGCCAGCGATGCAGTGGAGACCCTGTTGGAGAAGCCAGAAGCGTAGATTATCAGAGAAAAGCTGCAAGGTCTGAACAAAAGTGGCCCCGAGAGAAGCCATGAGAATACAGCGGCTGGTAGTGCCGTAGGGCCAGAGCCACCCAAGCCTTTCGGAGTTCACCTCTTGCCCCAGATTGCACTGGATGCTGGATGTGGAACCATGTGATTCTGTGTCTTGCTGGATCTTATACTTGCTTTAGTGCCATTCCTTTCTACCCCTGTTTCCACTTTTTGGAATGGGAATGTTTACCTTGTGTCATTGTATACTGGAAGTGTTTAACTTCCTTTTCATTTGTACGTGGGCTCATAGCTAAGAGCTTTTCTCAGAGGAAACACCGAACATGGACTTCCCAACAGCGCTAAAACTGTCAGGACACTGACAACCCCTTAGAGATGAGCTAAGTGACTTTCACAGAAAAGAATGTGCATGAATCTTTTGGGGCTCAGGGGAGGATGCTTCCTAAAGTCTTGTATGTTTATAAGGGGAGCTTTTTAGAGGTGTCTTGATCTCAACTGTGTGATAGTGGGATTAGGAGTGTGTGATAACTAAATTGGTTTAGTAAAGTGCTAGATGTAGATAATTGGAGTCTCACCATGGGTATGGGTGGAATCGACCAATAGGTTCACAGCCTGAATGGAAAATAGAGGGATAGAACAGCAAGCAGGCTTGCAGCCTGCTGCCTTCTGCTCACCCTGCCATGAACTGTTTTTCCTTTGCTCTGACCCTCTGCCAAGCCACTCCACTTTTGACTCAGCCGATTATGAACTGACACCACAACGAACTGTAAGATAACCTTTCTTTATTTAATGTGTGCATGTTGGATGCTTTGTCCCGGCCATGGGAAGTAAACGAGACAGTGACTTTTCTCATAATTGCCAGTGACCATCAAAAGCTTGTGGGAGTTTTATTTTTTAAAGGGCTACGTAGCCAAATGTGGAGGAAAAAAACTCAGAGGAAACTGCCAAATGACTGTCACACAGCCACACTCCTCCTGGAAATCATTTGCTGCAGAGCCTCATGTGACCCTACCTTGGGAGTCATGGGACACCTGGGCTAAGGGGCCCAGGACATCTGCAATCTCTCCCATCGGAAACTCCCTCTGGCTGATCACAGGCTCGCAGCTCCAGAGAAGAACAATTCATCTTTCCGGCTGTGCATGATGGTCAGCATGGAGAAGGGGCCTTTCGCAGTCATCCTCAGGGCAAGAAAGCTGTGGCCGAGGAGGGAAGGGGACCTGCCCCAGCCGTGCAGCCTCTTCAAGTGTCTGACGCACGCCCAGTGGCTATGCTTGCAGCCTCTGTTTACTGCTTTTCTGTGCTGGCCCGTTCTTCCCTAGACACTGGCAATGCTCTAGCTCCCAGGGCTGGATGGATATACAAGTGAATCAGTCACCATTAGAAGTGTCTTCCCACCTCTTCCGTGTGGGAACCAGAGAGCCACTTCCACAGTGGCTGCGGTCATACTTGGGGTCCCTCACAGGCTGCTGACTGTGTCTGAGAGTCTAGCCATGTGTCCCGCTCCATGCTGATGTGATCCCCCTGCTGTCACAGATGCTCTTGCTGATGTCACCACACAGGCCTGTGAACCCACCAGAGGAGCAGGGCGTGGGGCCCCATGGCACACTGTACTGACACAGGGCTGTGGGATCCGTGGGAGCCCGGCGTCCCTCCGTTCTGGAGCTTGTGAGTCATGAATTCTACCTCTTGACAGACTCTGCCGCAGGGGATCTCATTCCTCTACCCACAGCATCTCCATTGTTCTACTACACTAATTAATTCTTTATTTGAAATATCCACTAATATATTCGTGCAAGATGATGGCACTTGCATTGGAAAGAGCTTGGTTCTTGTCTGATGCTCAGGCCTTAGGAAGAGGTTGTGGCAAGAGCTGAGTGAGGAGGATTACAGAGTGAGCATGGCTGAGCCTTCTGACAGACAGGACAGAGCAGGGCTCAGGCTGCAGAAGTTACGTGCTTGGCTTGTTGGAGTTCTGTGTACTGTGGACCCATGCAGGAATGCTCAGAAGACGCCAAAAGGAGGCAAGAAAGAGCGAATTCTGCCACTCCCTGCAAGAACACCAAGCATTGGGGAAGGTGGAGTTTTCTACTCTAAATATTTAGTAAAAAGAAATAAAAGCAAAGGCGGCTGCTCTCTGAACACTTCCTGCCCACCCCTACCTGCCCCTGTACCCACTGTGACAGGCCCAGCATGTGCTCCAGCATGTACTCCTTGGCACCATGTC
The DNA here is from genome assembly GCA_004026965.1 of Petromus typicus. Classification (NCBI taxonomy): domain Eukaryota; kingdom Metazoa; phylum Chordata; class Mammalia; order Rodentia; family Petromuridae; genus Petromus; species Petromus typicus. The sequence continues at coordinate 24,295 of PVIR01021756.1, forward strand.
CCTCATATTTGGGACACAGAAGCTGTTAGACCTGCGTCCACCTCATGGCTCCTGCTGGCCGTGCCCCATCTGTCATGCACAAAGTGACATGAGCGAGATCTTGGCTTTGTGGGGTTGGCATGTACTAGCAGAGTCCATTTGCCTGAAAATGGGCCCAGAGGGACCGAGGAGGGCAGTAGCTGTCTTCAGAACTGTCTTCACCTCCAAGGCCTCCAGAATGGCTGAAGGGAACCAGTGTGGATTCAGAAGAGAGTGGGGTACAACCCTGGGCTTGAGGACAGGGCCAGTAGACGCCTCAGCGGGGCATAGTGGCCTCCGCCTGCCACACAGGGACCAAAAGCTCATTATGAGTGAAAATCCTCTTTAGCATCTTCACCCTTGAGAGTATTTTCAAAATAAAGAAAGCTGATTTTCAGGAAATAAATGTTTAATTTTGGTTAAACTTTAACAACTATAAAAAAAAAAACCCCAGCATTAATATCAAAGGAAGCCAGAGATCTTCATCTCATAATAGGTGATTTTCATACATGATTTGCCATTTCAAATAATCAAGTTTATTCCCTGTCCAGTACCAGAAGGTCCATAGACACTGATGGTGCAGCCCTCCCACTGCTGTGTCCAGACACTTCCAGGTCCAGACTAACATTTCAAGCCATTTCCTAGTTTCTTGCTGAGCACTGTGAGCCCAGTAACTCCAAGTCAAATTCCTTCTCTCTCCTAGAGCTGCCAGCCCTGTCACAAGTGGCCCTTGTTGGTGTTGCCCTTGTCCCACTGTGTGAGGACCTGCACATCTGATCGGCTTGGTTTGGGGTTCGTTAAGGGCTGTGGTTTTCCTTGTGTAGCTTCTCTGTCTATGATGCACAGTGGAGGATCACTGTCTGGGGAAAAACAAAGTGAATGTTTAGGAGCTCAGGTGTCTATTTGGGACTGTTAGGCAAGGATTCTGGGACGCAGAGGGGATTGAGTGAGATCACCACATAGAGTGCACAGGTGCTGAGAAAAGTGTGGAGTCTTCAAACCCGGGGAACAGGACCGGAGCTGTGAGGTGAAGAAGGTGGGTAGGCTTAGACAAACTGTCAGGCAGAGGGTAGCACAGGCAGGTCCAGGAGCCATGTCTAGGAAACCAGTGGAGAGTTTGGATCAGGAAAGTAAGACTTTGTTTGACCCTTTTTTCCAAGACATGCTCCTGTGAGTAGGAGTCAGAAAGCAGGAAGTTCGTGCTTCAGCTGCCTAGACTGCCTTCCCTCCTGTACCCTGTCCAGGTCAGGGCTCCACCTGCTGGCTGCGAGTTTGTGGCTTGCTGGCTGGACCATAGGACTTTCTCAAAGCCTGGCCATGACTCTGCTCCTCACAGATGAAGGTCCAGGTTTAAATCAGCAAGAGAACCTGGTGGAGCACTTGACTTCCAAATGCACAGAGTCCACCTCCTGCCCTGGGTCTCTGCACTGCTGATTAGCCAGCTTTGGCCTGTGGAACTGAGCCTCACTGTGAGCTGCAGCATGGGCGTGGCTGATGGCAGTCTTGGAGGCTGCTCTGAGGCCTGGGCCTTTGATGCCCCTACTCTAAGTGGCACTGTCAGGATCTGAAGCAAAGATCATAGCAATCAGTTCTTGTCTAGAGTGACTTTAGGTTCCTTAATATACACTTGACTATTGCCGTGGCCATCGGCCTCAAAGGCTCATGTCTTTGGCTTAAATACATCTTATCCAGAGAAGGCAACAGCCCTCCTGAAGAGAGGATTCTTACGAATGGATAGTCAGTCAGATACCTGAGCTGGAGGAACATGAAGCAAAGCAGTCAAGTTTCAGGCACATCGGGCCTCAGCAGTGTTGTTTTTTTTTAAAAAAAAACAGTTACCCATTCTCTTAGTGCCATGTCATGTCTTTGGTCCAAGAGAAGATCTGAGCTCTGTATTCACCCGTGGTTGCACCTGCCATACCCTGCTAGGCCACAGCACAGCTGTTCTGTGTGCATTCTCCTAGTCCTGGGGCACCAACACATCCCACAGGCCTCGGGCTCTGCTGCAGCACAGGAGCACCAAGCAGGGAGGACTGTCAAGAGCAAAGGGGAGAGGCAGCTTCAGAACCCAGAGCTTCCAGACTCTTAAAGCACATGGAAGGAGTGGTGAGGACAAGGGGGGAAGGTGGGCAGACGCAGCTGGGCATCAGGGAAAGTGCACGGAAAGTGGGTATGCACCAGGCCTGTTTGGACACTAGAGAGTGAAGAGGAGGAGGCTGTGGCCAGCTGACAACAGCCCAACAGAAAGGCAGGTTGGAGTCATCTGAGGTGTTTGCAGTGCCTCTTCCCTGGGAGTGAGGGTGTACATGAGGACCTTCTTTCTCCTTCCTTCCCTCCCTGCCGTGGATGTTCCTTCTTGTTCCAGCTGCACATTTTGGACGGAATCCTTACCAGTTGTTGGATGATAAAAGGATACAGGACAGCATTGGCTGTCTGTCCTCCTGCAGGCGGCTGGCAATGTTCCCATGCACTCTCCTGACTTACAGGGCTATGCACAGGGCCACCTGTGAGGATTAAAAATAGGAAGACCAGGAAAGTGGCTTCACTTTTCTGGGAAGGAAGATGCACGTCTGTAACCCCATCACCTGAGCAGAAAGGCCTCCGGCCACTGACCTGCCTGGCAGATCCCACGACCCTTGGCAGAGGCAGTGTTCAGTGCCAGGATGTCTGGACTTGTGTGTGACAGTACTGCCAAGCAATGCCTCAGAAGTCTGCAGCTCAGGACCGCCCTCCGTCCGTATCTGGAATCTTTACAACTAAACCATATTGCTAGACATGCAATTCTCCTGGGCTCTATGAATTATGATGTTCCACTGGGTGAAGCAATCCTCATGGCCATGACTTTCTTTCATCCCCGGGTGTCCTGCATTTTTACAGTTGTTCTGTCTTGTACTTCCAAGACTTATAAATCGCAAGTATGCTAGTGAAGTGGTAGAATCTATTTTTGCATTTGTTTCTTAACTACTGATAGTTGGGGCCAATAAAAATTAAGTGTTTACATAAACTTGAGGAACTAGTTCCCCCAGTGAGCCTGTCTGGGTGCCGTTTCAACAGTACTTGGAGGTTTAACGTGTCCATGGTCTCCTGTTATCACATTCTGATGTGCACTCTGGGGAAGGTTGCTCCTGACAGCTGTTCCAAATACCATTAAGGACGTGGCTGACAGCAGCATTTCCTAAGATTTGTTCAATTTTAAACTACTTTGTATTTTCTAAACAGTGGGCATAGATTCTCCTAGTAAACTATATATAGGGAATTTTAAGCATGACAAAGAGCCATGCTTTCTCCCCGCAGCACTACTTTAGGCCAAAGCAGTACATTTTGCTGAGAAGACAAAGTTTTAATCCTTTTAATCCATAGTATAATAAAAAGAAAAATGCCTTGTAATTCTTTTCATTTCTCCACTAGTCTATATATGTGTGTGTGTATGTATGTATGTATATATATATAGCAGATGGTGATAAAAAATTGTTATCTCTTTGGAAGCAGAGTTTAAAGTCAATAAAATTTTATTAGCATCAGCAAGAGGAAAAATAAAAATCATTTGTTAAACACAGTGTCGTCTACTGGTCCTCATACAGAAGTGACCTGATTTGTTCTTGCCTTTTATCCCCTTTGGTCCCATCTGAGTGTACCGTGTTCAGACGCCTCTGGAACCTGTTTCTCAGGCTCCTCCTCGGGTGCATCTGTACCGAATTCTCTGTCCTCTCCAGGGAAAAGAACACTGGAGGCTGCAGTTAGAGCTGTAATATTTTACTTTAAAGAAGGAAAATGAGGCGACCTTTTCCCTCTTCTCATATGTGTAACGACACTATTTCAGTGCAGCTCTGAGCCACACAGTTCAGGGATGGCCGGAGTTTCTGCCTTTTCATTCCTGGCATGCTCCACCCTCGTCAGCAAGGGCTCACGACATACAGGAAACTCAGTTAAAATGACAAAGTTTGCTGGACAAGACACTCAGAACCGAGGTGGCTGCACGCTCGGCAGCAGGCGCCTCGGCAGCCTGTCCCGGAGCCTGCGCGGCTCCCGGCTGTTCTGCGGTTATAAGGCCGCTTGTCCTCCCTGGGGACAAGTGCAGCTCCTGCCCCCACAGGCAGTATGAGAGCACACAGGTGTGACGAGACTGGGAGTTATCCATGTGTGAGAGCTCGTGTGTGTGAGACCACAAAGTGAAAACAAGCTACATGAGACCACGTGGGAAAAAGAAGGTGCAGGAAGAGAACACGCAGCTATGAGGTTGCAGAAGTTTAAGCGTCCAGAGACCATTGGGTGAAATGGGGGGACTTAGTTTTAGGGGTACACTTGCTCAGCAGACTCTTATGCAGAGGCTGAGCCCAGGACAGAGGAGGGGCTCTAGTTCTGTACACGTTGTTGAGGGGGCTGGCCTACCTAACAACACGAAACTTGTGGACAGAAGGAGAACATCGCAGTCAGTCACATTTGGGATGGTTTTGTAACGTAGCGTTTCTTGGCCTGGATCGGATGAAAATAAGATCTTATGAGAACAGGAGGTTGTGCAAAGCTACATATTTTATTTGTAGCAGAACTAAGAATAATAGCTAGAGGGGGAGGAGTCTACAGGGCAGTCTGCTTATGTTGTGGGGGCTTGTTTACCTTCTGGAAGTCATGCTTCACTGCGAACACCCAGGTGTGGGCACACACAAGGGACTGCACATGAGAGTACACGTGACAACACACAGGTGTGGGTGCTCACACAGGAATGCACGTGAGAGTACACGTGACAACACACAGGTGTTAGCTCACACATGCCTGGGAATATATGTAAGCCCACATGGTAGATGGTAGCGCACAGGTGGCGAGCACTTGGGTGTGTTGCCCTAAGTATACAGTCCAGGGTGTTGAGCCGAGAAGAGTTTGCAGGAGCCACTGAGCAGACACATTTCTCACAGCTGCTTGCCTGAGCCAGCCTCTGGAACTGAG